>CAVMGG010001067.1:0-54249 GCA_963680895.1 Fragum sueziense | reverse complement strand
TACAAACACAGTATGTAACATTTACACACGAGAAAACATTAACAATTGTCAGACTGTGAAGGTGATCCAAGCAAAGAAAAGAAATGACTTCTTATGGATGAACGATATCCAACCCCAGGTACATGGTGACTAGAAGGGTAAAGTCTGTATTCTTCCTGGATGTCGGTTGTGATAGAACAGATTGTCTGCGAGATAATTACATCGTTGTTGTTTTGTACACGCTGCTTCACGTAATCTTACAAAACACTAACCTAACCATTTACCTACGAAAAAAGAAAACATTGGTCAAAGTTAAAGCGATAAATATTTTTGGAAACGTGGCTTGACCCTGTCCTTTTCAAATTCTAGTTTTGACAGCTCTAACGGAAAACGCAAGACACAATACTTAATAGAGATAAAGTAAAAATGAAATGTTGATATAAACTAACAATTCCTCGTATTGCCTGAATATTTTTGCCCTTGACAAATGTGGGTAAATTGAGAATTGTAAAATTCTACCCTAAGTTGCGTCCAATTTAAATATCAGTATCAAGTCCTGAATGATTTACAATATTTAAAATACCACTGCAGGCAAAATATGAGACAAATATGAGTATATTCATCTTGAAGCAACGGAAAACTACTTTTCATCCTTTTTTATTCAACATGTAGGCTACATTCTGCTTTCGCGGTAATTTGAAGTCGGCTTATAAACCATGAAATACACATATATATGGTCGGCTGTTATAACAAAGACTCACTTTTAAATTTTCTTCGTCAACAAAAGATATCAGAGAAAAGAATCCACAATTACGATATCGTTGTGGATGGATGAAACGGTCCTGTTTTAAGCGAAGGCGTCGTGGTTTTCCCACTTTTCGCCCATGATAGTTGCAAAGGATGTGCATTGTATCTTTCCTTGGGATGTACTTCTCTATTGAAACGTTCATTTGTGTTTATTGAGTATCTATTGAGAGAGGCGCCTGGTTTTGTCAATGGAAATCAATTGTTATATACGGTATACTGTATATTGTGTCACGGGAAAAGAGTCTTGTCACAATTTACAAGTACAGAGAATGTGGCCACGGCGAAACTCTTTAGCCTTGCTTAATCGTTTAGTGCTTTCTTAGACACAGTACATGTAATTATCTTATCTTCAGATATTGACATTGCAAAATGTTGCTTTAAACCTTATACAAACAGCGATCTTTGTATGGTTTGACTCGCACTGTCTGTGGTAAGAATAATCGAAGGATACTGGGTAGTCATCGACGGTTATGTGCATCTTTCAAAAACAGATTTAATACAATACAAATTGAATATTATCAAAACTTGTTAATTGTTGAGGTTTTTTGATGTGCCTCGTCACTTATAGTGTGTGGCGAGAATAATCAGGGAAATATTAGGTAATCGCCGAAGTGCACGGTCTCCCTTGGGTGACGTAAATTTGCATTATTTTCGAGGCGTTATACAAATACGGGTCCTTCATAGGCTTTCATGATTCATCCAAATGAATGAACATTGAGTGTTTTGTAGAGAGTAATTCCGACAGACAATGGACGATAATTGAAATTAAGTTTGCATTGTACATGTTACCAGTTGTGCTACCGGTATGTTTTGTAATGATATGTACTGGACTGAGGCTGTAGTGTAGTTCAACACTCTGAACAACCTGTACAAAATTACGACAATCATATAAATGTGTGTTCTAAAGTAAGATGTACCTGCGAAATTGGTAACTTTCAAAAGCAAACACCCATAAGTCTGCTACGATCAAAACTATACTTTGACCCAATCCACTCCAATTTTACCACCTCATTATAAGCACAAAATCATCCCATAAATGAATTCCAGAAAGATAATGGACATTAACACCAGATTTTAAATCATTTGGTTTTAGAAGTACATTTGTAAATCGTCGCTACTCCCCCCCCCCCCCAAAGTATGTCTTATTCCGAATTATTCATGATGTCGATGTACAAATTGCCATGTTATCAGGTGACCCTTTCATTACGGCGGGGGTATATGTGACCCGTCACGCTAAAAGGGACCTTATCCGAATTCGAAAATCCAAATTTTTAAAAACTTGTCAAACTCGGCACAGGTCAACCAGATACTGTATGTGAAAAATGAACATATAGTAAGATAGGGAAAACATTCCGGATTTAGAAAATTATATACAAGTGAAAAGTGTCGGCCCTAGTCTGGCTGCGCGGACTGCGCAGACTGACTAGAGTCGATATTTTTCACACACCCGATAAGGTCCCTTTAAGCGCGACGGGTCACATATGATTCATTCATATTTGATGTTGTATAGTGCGAGGATGCGTCTCTCTGGATCATTGTAATAATAATATTCCCACGTTGTTTTCATTATATAACACATTATACTTACAATTACATATTCATTCAATTAGAAATTCGTTAATGGAAATCGCAACTTAGATTTTGGTTGCGAGACATTCTAGGACATGGAATATGAATCCCTATGGCTTTTTTAAAACCACGATAAGCATAGATCGGCCCACTAATACCATGTGCAGTATCACCATGTGCAGTCTCGCCAAGATCTAGCTGTTCTCTTATAGCTCTCTTCAAATGTGTTGAAACATATAATATATTCTAAGTGCAGACTAATACAGAGGTGTATATTTCAGGGGAAATGGTGAACATAGAAAGTATTATTTTGGAGAAATCAAATTTTCAGTCTTCCAAAATATCAGTTGAAAGTTTTCTTCGTTGCGTTTACCCTGTCTAAAACAAGACATGGATTCAAGGTCACACATTAAAATGTACTTGTCTATGAAAGCATTCGACAAGAAAAAATAAGTAAATACTTCATTTCGCCATGTTCTCCTTTCTCTCCATCTTCTATATATGGGTTTGTAACCTATTCTGTCTGTCACAAACCTTCCATAGCATTTACCTTATTAAGTGCATGAATGGACCATAACATTAATATTTGAACCTTTGAGACATTGGCCAGACTTGACACTGTGGAATGATTATAGGACATCCAGGAAATTAAATAAGGGTTTGGATGCGGAAAAGGGGGGAATGCGACTGTGTCACAATTATCTTGGGGCATTTTCCACCAAGACATGATCTTGGTGTCTTAAGGAAAATGCTTAGAAAACATCGGGACAAATTTAGAAAATACTGATAAGCAGTATGGATAATATTTGGGTCCCGGCTCAACGGTTTGCCATCACATATTTAATGCAGCTGTCATGATAGAATGGCGAATAGAATTGAAATAAGCCGGGATCTGGAAAAAATGTCAAAATTTGGGCCCTGCTCCAGACCAGGGGATTGGCTCGGGCATACGGGTATCTGCGGTTTAACCCATTCCCAAACAACAAAATTTTAGACTTAGGATGTTGCAGACGACAATTTAAATTAAATGAAGTTTTACTTTTTGGCCTTTTTGTATAGAAAATATTGAGGAAAATGAAGAAATTGCTTGTACAAGCAATTTCTTCATTTTCCACAATATTTTTGTACAAGCAATTTCTTTATTACCCACAATATTTTTTAAAGCCTTAATCTTGTAAAGAGTCTTAATCTTGTAAAGAGTCGAAAAGAGTCATTGTGTGGTTATGGGTTAACTCTAGCGGGACCATACTCTACCTGGCATGGCCTAGATTGGCCGTCCATCTCTAGTCTGGTAGTCCAAACTCGAAATTTCAGAAGTGGGAGGCCGGAATGTGTATGGACAAAAGTTGAGTTTTTCCGATTGCCCAACATGTAGGCAACATGGTTTGGCCTGTCTGCAGATTCAAATTTGACTCTTAAGGTCAGAACAGGGGTCAAAGGTCATTGAGTGCAAAAATGACATATTTCGCTATTTTTCTGGATATCTAATACTCAAACCCAGAAGCTAAATTTTTAATGATCAAAAGTTGTATTTTCTAGTTGTCCAGAATGTTCGCTACAAATTTTCACAAGTCTGTATATTCATTATTGGTTCTATAAGGTCAGAAAACGGGTCAAAGGTCACTAAGTGCAAAAATCATTAAAATTCATATATGTCCTTTTCAAGACATCCGGACATGAAAGTTTGTATTACGAATAGCCGAAATTTATGTTTTCTAATTATGAAATATGTTAAGGAAGTTTTTGGGTCCTGTCTGCAGATTCCCGAATAGTTATTGAGGTCAGAAAATTGGGTCAAAGGTCACTGGGTGCAAACACACTATTTGAAATTATTACTGATTTGATTTAAATGTTTTGAACGTTGGTGTTTGCTAATTAAATAAATCCTAATTGTATTTTATGCCTGCTAAATGTGTAAAATATATGTTTGCCCATATCTGCAAATTCAAAATTAGAATCAAGAGTTTGTACTAAGGGGTCAAAGGTCAAAGAGTGCAAAATAACATATTTCGCTATTTGGCCAGATCTCTTTTCCTCAAATCTAGAAGCTAAATCGTTGATGATCCAAAGTTGTGTTTTCTAGTTGTCCAGAATATTTGCTACAAGTTTTGTCAAGTCTGCATATTCATTATTGGTTTTATAAGGTCAGAAAGGGGGTCAAAGGTCACTAAGTGCAAAAATTCTTAAAATTCATATATGTCCATTTCAAGACTTCAAGCATGAAAGTTTGAGTTATGAATAGCCAAAATTTATGTTTTCTAATTATGAAATATGTTGAGGAATTTTTTGGGTCCTGTCTGCAGATTCCCAACTAGTTATTGAGGTCAGAAAATTGGGTGAAAGGTCACTGAGTGCAAACACACTATTTGAAATTATTCCTGATTTGATTTGATGGTTTTGAACGTTGGTGTTTGCTAATTAAAGAAATTGGTTATATTTTATGCCTGCTAAATGTGTAAAACACATGTTTGCGCATATCTACAGATTCAAAATTAGAATCAAGAGTATGTACAACAGGGTCAAAGGTCAAAAAGTGCAGATTTTTAAACTTCCATATATGTGTGTTCCAAGACTCCCAAACATGGAACGAATAGCTATGAATAGATAATACTTTTCCAGTTTTCCAGTTGCTATACAATTATGTGTTTGGGATCTTTTGTTTCCTATCTACATATCCTTGGTTGGTTTTTAAGGTACGAAAGAGGAGCCAAAGGTCAGCGAGTGCAAGAACACTATATGAAATTAATCCTGGTCCATAAAACGTTTCAAAACATTGGCATAGGCTAATCAATAAATAAAAGTTGTATTTTATGCCTGTCCAATGTACAGATTACATGTTTACCCCTGTTTACATACTCAAAATTGAAATATTGGGTGGACACAATAGAGGCCAAAGGTCAAAGAGGACAAAAAATGTACTAAAAGGTTAAATAAATTCTCAGAAAATGTGCTGTGTATAAAAAAAGATATGCAAAATTAAGGTTTCAATGATACTCATTCAGACAGTAACTTTGGTTTAAAGTGTGTTCAAGGAATCACAGTAGAGTTCAATAAGACCAGCATCAAACAATGAAAGTACTGAATAAGGTTATCTTGACCTCGGAAATTAACTGCATGTGTGATCTTGTTACAAAGATTTAGGCAGACTAAACAGAGAAAAATGAAAAACGAAATCGATTGGCAGTGTCTTAATATTTTTTATTACAATACTATAAAACCCTTGTCCAACAATGTATCTGTATAGAAAACAATTTGCACAATCAGATTTTGGCTTCATTTTTCATCGTCTAGATATGTATTGTTAACAAGAGCTGTCCGAAGACAGCGCGCTCGACTTTCTAAGTTGCTTAGTATAAAGGGGGTATAACTCCAAATAGAGAGGTCCCAGGGTCATGGGCCTGATAGTAAGGTAGAGGGTGTGATGGTGAATAAGTATTCCAAGTAGGGTTGAATCCCTTTGATAGTATGGAAGTTATTGATGTTTGAAAAAACTTTAACCTTTGTTGCAACGCCGACGCCAACGCCAACGCCGACGCCCGGGTGACAGTATACGCTCTCATTTTCTTCGAAAAGTCGAGCTAAAAACGACAGAGTCATTGTTGCAGCAATGATCAACATGTTCCTTTTTATATAAATCCTGTAATATTTCTTATCTTAATTTCAGTATTTATTGCGTTCATGCCAAATTACATGTATGCATTTGTCATATAAATTGTTTATTATCCAATCCGTTTGGGGGTATTGAGACAAAGCACAACTTATTTTTGGTAAAGATGCATCATGCATGCATTCAACTTTGCCCTTGCCATAATTTGTATATTATCAAATTGATATCAAATTACTTTGGCAAAACCATTCTCTTCAATGAATGAATATGTTATCTATACAATTTTGATTAAAGCCAAACTTCAAATCCTTTTGTAAGTACTATACAGCCTTAGGTTCATACCAGGATCTAATTCACAGAGCAAAACCTGTTCCAAAACCTTCTTCAGCTTCGGATATGTGCATCTTGCTGTCACATGACAAGTCAGATGCACTCGTTTTCATTCTTTGATTGAAGTAGGGACTTGATAACCTACCATGTCTACCATAGGAAGACTTCGGTTTTGGGCAGAGGAATGTGTCTCCTGACTACAATTTATACAGTATGGATGAATTTTCATATGGTTTTACACAAGTTTCTTCTATGTGTGTAATTTTTTCACATGAGGCACATGTTCACATATTATAATTGTTCTCTTCATTAGTGAAGTTAAAACAAAACTTACAATAAGAGTGAGTATACATGTTTGTGAATCAACCCAGCAATATAATACAGATTCAAAACCCATATATGCCTTTCACTGTTTATGTGTTTTCCGTAAGGAAGAATCTACTTGTATTCAAAAATAATTTTTCTATAAAAAAACAATAGTATTAAATGTATCCTTGGTTGTAAGTTTGTAAATTTGCATGGTATGATTCAATTCAATCATAGCTTTATAAGCGATATTTAACAAACTCAGTCAACAGAGTAATAGATAGACCCCTTGCCATCTTTGGGACAGATTTTAAGAAAGAGGTCATATACCAGTAGTGTTTGATTTGTAGCTTAAATGCTTAGTCTGTGCTGTACTGCAGTCTTCGATATGTGTTTGTACATGTACCAATAAACCTTAAAAATCTATTGAAAAAGAGGAATGAACAAGTGAAAATCGAAAATGACTATTACCTCTGTTGTAATTTCAATGAAAACTATCTTGGTATTCTAGATGGTTCGATAGCTGTCCTTACCAAGTTAGGATTTTCGGAGATTTGGGTTATAGGCCCTAAGTCCACATCTCAATCTGCTCATTTAAATGGCTGATGGCCAACGAGCGCAGAATCATCTTGAACATGAGTTATCATTAAAGGTATTTAAACTATTTATTATGTGGATGTTTTGATATAAAAGAAATCACGAGAAATAAGTGTTGTTAAATGCCATATTTCACATGAAACAATATATCTATTTAGATCTAAACATTCTCAGAATGGATAAAGTGTCATTCAGTATTATTTTTAATCAAATCTAGTTCTTTCTTTATTATGGACAATCATTTTCGAACAAAAATTACTACCAGATTAAGTAAAAATAGAACTTCAATGTTTAATAACTGTTATGTAATTTCACGTTTATATTTTCAAACATTTATACCTTTTAAAATGTTTGCACTCTTTGACCTTTGACCTCTATTTTGTTATCTTTGAATCTGCATGAAGACAGAGACAAATATTTCATCTACATAATTATTTAACAAACATTAAATATAACTTTTGTCCAATCATAAGCCAACAAAAGTTTAAAATCTTTATTTTGAGTTTTTAATAAATCCAAATAGAGCATTTAGCACTCATTGACCTTCGGCTCCCTTTTCTGACCTTAAAAGCCAGCTGGGAGTCTGCAGACAGGAACCAAAAGCTCCCCACCATAATTGGTAACTGGGACATATAAATATTTCCTATTCATAACTCTTCGTTCCATGTCTGGAAGTCTTGGAATGGACGTATATGACATTCAAAGATTTTTGCACTCAATGACCTTTGACCCCTTGTCTTCATGTTCTTACTTTTATTTTTGAATCTGCAGACAGGGACAAACATGTCATCTACATATCTGACAAACATAAAATACAACTTGTGTCTATTTATAAGCCAATATCATTGCTTTAAAACATTTAATTTTATCAAGGCATAATTTCAAATAGCTATTCTGCACTCATTGACCTTTGACCCCATTTTCTGACCTTAAAAACAAGCTAGGGGTCTGCAGACAGGAGCCAAAAATTTCCAAAGTATATTTGGTAATTAGAAAACATTAATACTGTCTATTCATAACTTAAAGTTTCATGTCTGCGTGTCTTAGAAACAACACAAATGAATTTTAAGAATTAGTGCACTCAGTGACCTTTGATCCCTGTTCTGACCTCATAGAACCGACAATGAATATGCAGACATGGCAAAATGTGTAGCCAGCAGTCTGGCCAACAAGAAAACACAACTTTCATTCATTCACAAGGAAACTTCTTGGTTCGAGGATTTGAAATGTAACAAAATAGCGCTTTTTTACATGTTTGCACTCAGTGACCTTTGACCCCTGTAACTCACCCAAAGATCAATTGCTGACTTGCAGACAGGGCATTTCTGGTGCAGCAGAAGTTCCTGAACAACCTCCAGTATAAAACTTTGCGTACACATTCCGGCCTCCCACTTTCGATTTCTAGGCCTCTACCAGAAAAAAACTACTAGACTACTCGGCCATATTGAAAAAATCGTTGATATCAATTTTTATAGATTTTGATAAGTTATTTGTTTGTAATTAAGTGCATCCTAAAATATTATAAATAATTGGGAAAAAACATATTTGTTCCTATATTTCGACAATTGAATATTTCGAAGAATGATCCGACTGTTTGCCTGACACGGCATTAGAATAGTAACTATAGTAAAATCAATATAACCAAATTTGTCACTCGATTTTTCTTCAAATTCATGCGTATAATGAGTTTTTCCCACTCGCAAATTAGAAAGAATCATACAAAAAGCAAAGGTCAATATCCATTAATTCTGAGGACGTTGACTGTGGATGACAAAAAAATCCGATGTACTCAGAATAATTAACCCTTTCCCAGCCGACAATATTGTAGACCAGTCCAAATTCAAAGGATGATCAGACGACAAATCAGATAAGAACGAAATCGAGATCAAACAGACAGAAACTATTGATAGCAAAGAAGAAAATGCTGGTGACCAGCATTTTCTTTTTTACTCTCAATATTTTCTAAAACATTTTCTTTCATTGTCGTCAAAACTAAAACGAATATATCATATGGGTCAGTGTTAAATCTCGACTTGAATGGAAGATCGTGTATCTCTAACTAAGAAACATTGAATAACGTGACACTCCAATAAAAAGTGACATTCATCTTCTATAAATAAACATAGGTGGCTCTTATTTCCCGTTTTAATGTATTTCTGTCCTTTGAAACTGGAGAGATGATAGTTAACGTGGGTTTAGACTGCGGTTAACACGTATTACAATTATTGGACCGATCTTCTTTCTGAAACTGTTTCAATCAAGGAACAAATGTGATGACTACATGTTGTACGTGCCATTTGTACACGAAAGGGGGTGTCTCACGAATAGGAAAAATAACATGGGAGTCTGCCCACGCTAGGAATTTAATGAAATTTGGCGTGAAGTTAGTGCACTAGATAACGGTTCATATTTATGAAATGTTTCAAATCGCACATTCCAGAAAACAATTTTCTCGGAATTTTAAGTTTTCACCATGCAAAAAGAGGGTACCCTGATTAAAACAGTGTGCAAGCGTTCTGGTTGTTAGTTTCATCGCGTAATTTATTCTAAAAATAATGCCCAGTAGGCCGTAATCCTGTATGAAACAAAAATATATATAATCATGTACAAAAAATTGTTTTATATCAACTGTTGTAAGGGGGTAACCCAAAAATTCTTTGTTTTTAAATATTTTAAGCAAATTCTGTTCAAAAATTTTCTTTGTTCCAGTTTTTGTCAAGATTTGAAAATTATGTAAAAGTTGCGCACAAATATACTGATGATTATCGTGAAATATCGAGAAAAAATAAAACCGGTAAAATGATGCTTTTGGACCCCCCCCCCCCTGAAAAGTGCACATTTCCAAGAATGGACAAAATCAAGATTTTTTAAAAATGACTTTTTTCAAATGTTTTGTTTACTTTTTTCGTTATTTCAGTTTACCTGAGGATTAATCAAGATGCAGGGCATTTTTTGGTTATTTCCTGTCATCTGTCCGTGTGTCTGTCTGTATGTTGGCATTTTCTCAAAAATTCTTTTTTCTCCCACTCTAATATGTAAATATTTGAAACTTGATAAAAAGTATCCTTGGGTTAAAGAAGTACACCTCTGTGTATTAGAATTTCTTTTTGTCATAAACTCTTGTTGCTGTGGCAGTATAAAAGGGGAAACATTACAAATAATAAAAATAAGCTCTTTTTGTAAAGCTTTACACAGCCATGAGGTTTTAAATTTTGTATGTAAGTTTGCTAAGGGGTAGACTTCAAAGTTGGTTACAATATTTTTGTCCTGGGTCGCATTAGATCTTGTCCCAGGTGTATCTACTTTACAAAAAAGAGAGGAAATTTTCTATAAAAATCATTTTAAATTATTCAAGTCAGTCGTGATTCATGAAAGCTAACAGCAAGAGTTATTTATAGATCTTTTGAAACATGAGAAAGCAAACAAGAAAAAGCACAGATTTCTCTGATGGCATTTGACAATCGTGCAAAAGTGAAAATATTGTTGTGATGCACAAGAAACAGATAATCCAGCTCCAATGTGACTTTTAAGGGCTATTGATGGCTAAACAACATGTTAATCATATGACATCATTGAAATGTGTATATCAATACAGGTTAAGCTATGGTCAGAAAAATAATTTGGGGAAATAATTTCACCCTGTTTTATCCCAATAGGGCCACGTTTTGAAATAAACAAGCACATTTTCAACTGTGTAACTGAAAAGATATAATGCTGTAACAGTCTTTTACTGAATTATAGGGGGCCTTCCATATCATGTTAGTTCATTAGGGGCGCTTAGAGCAAAAATATTTGGTTATGTATTGGTTACCCGGAGGGGCACCTTTTGATGCTTTACCGTACCGGTTCTAAGCGTCTTTTCAATTTCATAATATTTGGCTTGACATTTATTGCATGTCATAGTCTCACTAAAAATGGTGCATAGACAATGTGACCAAATAGTAAAGAAAACTTGCAATGTGTATATGTATGCCTATCTTGGCTTCCATACATGTAATTTTGTAAATATAAGTAATGTTTGTATTAATTCTATGTTTTTTCCAATGAGTCTTTTGGGCATGAATATTGCTGTAGGTTTGTACTGTCTGCTACAGTTGATTTTACTGAATATAAAAATGTTTTAGGAGCACAATCAAATTTTTACTGAATACAAGTTTTGGACCAAAACATCACCTTCATCAATAATATGTATTATATGACATTGTTACCGGTTTTGGATTTCTGTATAATTTGACTCAAAGTAAGAGGAAATATGTAGCATGTTTTTGTGATGATATGGAATCTTGACAAAGACTCCAACATACTTAACTTTGGAATTCAATTTTACTCTTTTCCAAAATTTTGCTGAAAAATATGCATTTTTTCATGATTAATTCAATAAAAAACATTCATAATAATTTCCTCAAATACCTTTTCTTGTATGAATGTAATGCCTAATGTGTCTCGGATCAAATTCAATTGACAGATTTTGAAAATACACAAAACTAAAGTTTTGCGACACATGAAAAAGGGGCCATGTTTCATGTCATAGTGGGAATAAGTCAAGGTGGCTTTTTGGTATCCAGTTTGGATTATCTAAGAATCTAAATGCATTTTCATAGCTTGTATATGGTCCTTTATCACCATGCAGAATTAAAAGAAAATTCATGCGTGGGCAGATTTGAGACACCCCCTTTCTACACATTATCAATATTTTTTTATATATGTTTCCTCTCAGTATGGATCAACAATGATTTAATTGGCCAAATATCATCAATCCAAAATCTCCTTTTACAATCTTCATAATAGAAATGAGTTACAAACGAAACCACAGGCAAACTTTTATTTTGAAATTATATGTTCGTTTAGACAGTGATTTTGTTGCCTACCTTTTTATTCGTACAGATTTGATTTGATTTTAAACAAAAATGTGTAATGGGGGTATATAAAATTATATGCAGTCTATTGCCATGCATAAAATAAATGAGAAAAAGAGACAATATAATGTCTTGCTCAAAGAAATGTTGGTGTACAACAATTTCACATAATTATACACTGCAAAACGCCTAATTTTGACATAAAATGAACAGTAGGGTGTCAAGACATAAAAGCTTTTGTGTTGCATTGTCTACAATCTGTAACATTGGCCTAATTTTGGAAAGTCTGCTATAATTATGTACAAGTTGTTAATTATCAAACCTACACATGTAGTTAGGGAGTTGAAGAGGTCTAGAAATAGCAACCGAAATTATGGCGCGGCGTTACAAAATTCTAGATCTACAATTCGTGAATATGTGTGCACATATACAATTTATATGCAATGTTGTTATTTTGCCTTATCTTTCAAGCATGCACTGAGACAAAAATGTACTTCTTATATTAGATGGATATAGAAATATGGTTATAGAAATGCGCAATTTCGCAAATTACACATTTGAACATGAAACTGAAAAGACTGTCTCTTTTTGCATTTGAGACAACCGTATCTCAATATCAGGTTTGGCCAACAGTAAGCTGAACATGGCACATGGTGATTTCTAACTGTTGCTTCATGTAAAGGAGAAAACTACTGAAAGAGAACAACGTGCATCTTGATCAGGCTCTGCGTATGCACATGTTTATTTTGATCTATGTAAGTCTCATATTCCATTTAGCCCCTTTTCCAGACCCTGGTTCATTTGGCTATACAGGTTTAACTCTTATAGCCTATCTTAAAGTGACATTTCAGAATTTTTTGTCATAAATTTTACTTTTATTTTTATCTGAAAAGGCATATTTCCTTATGAAAATTCTGAAAATTTCAAGCCAAAATATTGCGCCGTTTACGAGAAATTTATATTTTTGTGTTAAAATTGAACAAATTGTTGTGGACAACAGTTCGGATTTATATGCAATTTATCGATTATGTCTCAACTTTAAATGCGTGTTTCTCGCTTATTGGCAACAACTTCAAAAAACTAATAGTATTTATACTCATTAGAATAACCAATCTTGGCATCAAGACATACTTTAAAAAATTGAAATTGGAATGAAATGTCCCTTTAAGTCTTGCAGCCCGAGTCTTGACATGCAAGTTATCAACAGTTTTGTACTCAAATGTTTGCCCCATTGAGTCAATCCAAACAAGAATTCGTATATAAGTTCATTATATGCCTTAGTTAACCCTTTCCCAAACGGCAAAATTTTACTGTGATCCACGTCAAAAACTACCACAAATGACAAAATTGAAGTAATTAAAGAAACAATTTGTGTATAGTATGGCATAGACAATATTGAGACAAAAGGAGAAACTGCTGGTTATCAGCAGTTTCTTCTTTTGCCTCAATGTTTTCCCAAGCCATTTCAATTAGGGACGTCAAAACCAGGTCTTATTTGGGAAAGGGTTAAAGGCAGGAATATGTCATTATCTATCTTAGAGACATCATACAGAAGTGTGAGTATGAATACAGGAGTACAGATGGAGGGGTGGGGTAACGCCTTATAAAACTAAGACTTAAAGTGACATTTCAGAATTATCTTTACATAAATTTTACTTTTATTCTATCTGAAAGAGCATGTTTTCTTATGAAAATTCTGAAAATTTCAAGCCAAAATGTTGCACCGTTTACGAGAAATATATATTTTTGTGCTAAAAAACAAATTGTTGTGGACAACAGTTCAGATTTATTTAGAATTTGTCATTTCTGTCTCAACTTTGAAGGCGTATTTTTCGCTTATAAATAACAACTTCAAAAAACTGATAACATTTCTACGCATTAAAATAACCAATCTTTGCATCAAGACATGTTTTTCAAAAATGAAATAAATGTGAAATGTCACTTTAAAGATGTATAAAGATAATACTTTATCAAACCCTAAATCAGACTATTTTTTTAAAAAATAAAATAAGTACCATCAATGCAGACTTTGGCATTAAATACTTATTATTGAATGTCTTCAGCCCTCTTATTTGATGCTCTGTAAATACATAACATTATACAATGCAGGAGTACATGTATATGGCAGCCATCTTTAATGACGTGTAAGCACAGAACGTAATCAATGATGAGGCTATTAAGACAACTATAAAAGTCTGCACTAATATTCACCTACCGGCTTAAACAACGATTAGGGTTTCCAGCTGTAATTTTCATCCTTTTCTGGGATTTTCTGATATTAAGGCAATAACCCTTCGTATCATTTACAAATACTAGACATATTTAGTGATTTTTCTATTCAACCAATGTTACTATAAGGTAGTCTACCCAAAATAAGATGCGTGCGACGTTGGAATTATTCGGGCGACGTCAAAAACATTCGACGGTGGAACTTTCAACCGCCGCCCGAATAAGTTCGGATACGTAGAGACTACGCTCGAAAAAAAAATCCGATGTTTTATGAATCTCAAAATGGCGACATTACAGGTATTCTACCTTAACTGTCAAGATGAACCCTTTCTCAAACAGTAGAATTTAAACTGTTTTTCAATTCGACGATTCTTGAAGAGCAAAACACAGTACAAAATATTGATGCAAAGGAAGGACTTGTTATCTGTACTTTTAACTCTTTTTTGGCGTCAAAACTTTTTTTGTTTTTTGGTAAAGTGTAAATGACTACAGTATTACGTCGCTTTACAACGAAAACCCTGTAACTGCAGCTTAAAACAAGCTGCAGTTACGAGGTTTTCGTTGAAGGGCAGTTGTTAGTTCTGTTTGCCTTAATATTTCCACAAATGTGCTATCTTTATTGGCATCCATTTTGTCGTCTATAGAATGTATCAAATTGAAACAGTTCAATATTTGGGGAAAAGAGTAAAACCAGCTAACATTATTCTATAGCAACATAAACCAAACTAGCAAACATCTACGATGATATTTTCTTGGTAATTTTATATATAACATGGTAAAAGAATTGAATTTCATTCACAAGTCTGGTTGCTAAGCAACATAAGTGGCAAAAAATTATTAATAAGGAGATTGAAAATATATCTATTTTAAGACCTTCAAGGTGGTAGAGTATCATTCTTATAGCTCCTTCCAAAACAACAAAACAAACTCAGAGGGACAGATAAGAGGGGTAAAGACATTCTAAATTTGTGATTTCAAATTTGAACCCTATAGTGTGGTAACGCAGTGGAAGCGTTACCGAATGAGTACCCACAACATATGATTTGATGAAGATTCAAATATCGTGGCTTTTCTACTAAAAACCTCATATCTGCAGCTTGTTTTAAGCTGCAGATACGAGGTTTTCTTAGAAAAGCAGCGATATAATTATAAGCCTTCACACCTCTTATTTGTAGCCATGGATACAGTTGTGAACGATGCATTTGCTTTAAAAACAAAGATCTAAACCAAATTTCGTAAATTACAATTATTGTTATCCACTTTTAAAAAATGATTATGCGAAATTGAAAGCTTTTAAATTGTGCATGATGTACATATGAACAATAGAAAGAAACCTCCATTAGCTGCTATCAACACGGTCATTGTGGCTCATATTTAAAAACGGCATTACTACAGCTCACCCAAGCTTTAGTAATGACATTTTCGAACGCAACAATCGTTAAAAATAAGTTTTTATGTAATTCGGTTTTTGTTTTGTTTGTGTCGTCTGTGTAATTAACCCAAGTGCACATTTGACTGCGAGACACTGCAATTACCAGTATCTTCTATCTTCTTTTTAAGGTACAATACCCGTAATGTGGACATTTTGAGATTCATAAAACATCGGATTTGTTTGAGCGGCGTCGTTACGTATCCTAACCTAATAGTATTCGGGCGCGGTCGTAAACAGTCGGCGGTGGAAAGTTCCACCGCCGAATGTTTTCGACTTCGCACGAATAATTCCGACGTCACGAGAATCTCATTAAGGGTGAACTACCTTAATCAGATAAGACGGAATCTGGAAAATTGGTTCTTACAGTATTTCAGACTCAAATAGGTCCAGATTAGCTTGTGTCTAAGTATAGCCGGATAAGTAGGCATCCTCATTCTGTTATCTTACAGTTACTATAGGTTTTAAGGAAGCAATAATAGAACTGGGTGATTCCTGATCATTCTTCTTCTTCTTCTTCTTCTTCTTCTTCTTCTTCTTCTTCTTCTTCTTCTTCTTCTTCTTCTTCTTCTTCTTCTTCTTCTTCTTCTTCTTCTTCTTCTTCTTCTTCTTCTTCTTCTTCTTCTTCTTCTTCTCATTCTTCTTCTTCTTCTTCTTTTTCTCCTTCTTCTTCTTTTTCTTTTTCTTCTTCTTCGTCTTCTTCTTCTTCTTCTAGCATATAAACGTCTACATTTAGTTACATCAATTTGCCGTCTGCAATATCGTTTCAATTATACCGGCTTTTATAACTGTATTTTTGGAAAGGGTTAATTCTCGTCTGCAAACTTCTGTCAAAATTGTTTTCGTCTGTAACGATTACGTGACACGCGTCTGTAAAATCAGACGAAACTACTGATTGTGTGATGAGTCACATAATCAATTTCTCACTTTCCTATAATGTTTTCATGCAGATCTATCGAAATGTATCACATAATTAAAAATTTTGTCCTTATTAATGGGACAATTTTCCCATTTTGTTCTTGTTATCATTCTCTTTCAATTTCAATTTGTCAATAATTTTGACGTCTGGTTTCGTCAGTGACACACATAATGTGTGACATAAACTGAAAAGCTAGATAACTGGTAACCAGGTTTTTTCTTCCGCCAATGTTTTTTCAAATAAATGTACTTAATGTTCTGCAGAAAATCCCTTTCAATTTCAATCCATGGAGAATTTTGTCGTCTGGAATCTTGTAATGAGGCACACGCACCTGTGTGGCAAGGCGAGACTACTAACTAGCTGATGAGTCACTCGCTAGAACTGTACCATTTTCAATTTGAAAACATTGTGGGTAAACAATTAACCCTTTCCCAAACGACAAAATTTTATGGTGATCCAATTTGAAAGGTGCTGCAGAAGACAAAATAGAAGATCACAAAAGGCCAAAATGTTTATGTTAAAGCCCAGAAAATATTGAGGCAAAAGGAGAAACTGCTGGTTATCAGCAGTTTCTTCTTTTGTCTCTATGTTTTCCCAAGGCATATCTATTAGGGACGTCAAAACCAGGTCTTGTTTGGGAAAGGGTTAAATGCTGGAATCCAGCATTTTATTGTTTTCCTACAATATTTTCCAGTGTGTATAAAGCGGTTATTACCATTTTGTTCTCGTCTGGTTTCTTTCAGTTTTAGCGTGTCAATAATATTGACGTCTGGTTCTCATCTGTTACCCACATTTTATGAACAACAAAATTAGCCCGAACACTTTTCGTTCTACAACAATGTTTTAAAAAATAAAGGTTTTATGCATTGAAATATATCTTTGAATTTCAATCCATCGAGAATTTTGTCGTCTGGAATAAAGTAATGAGACACGCGCACCTGTGTGGCAAGGCGAGACTACTAACTAGGTGATGAGTCACTCGCTAGAACTGTATCAATAAACCAATGAGGAATTTCCTCTAAAGCTTTTAATTGATCGATTGGATTTCAACGCTTTACCCTTTCTAATGGGTGACCTTTATCATGGCCAACGATTTATCCAGTTTTTAATTACTATTCCGTAATTATGACAAGTGTTGTTATGCGAAATTTATGAAACCTTGTTCTAAACATAAAACACTGATGACGATCTTCATACGTAAAGGTTTGTAAAGTAATAGATGTAAGGATGAAACTGCAATAATTATGGCATTTTCAAGGCAAGTTTTCTCTTCCTCAATTAGGGCCTCCACATGCCTTAAATGGTGTGTAACACTAATTTTGTCCTCGTTAATCCGTTGAAATTCAAACCAGATTTTATTATTGTCGCAAAGAGGATAGATACATGGTGTTATATGATTTCTGGGCAAGGCAATTTGGTCTTTGGCTGAAGATATTCCGATTGATTCAACAGACATGTGGACTAGAATAAGATCAACATACACATGTGTACAGTCATCGTTTATTCTACCGTCAACTTCTTGTTATATTCCGGTTGAACATTGTCCAAAACAGAATTTTTTTACCCGCGTCCAAATTGGAACCGCGTAATTGGAATGTAAACTTTCAATTTTAAATCAAAAGGAAGAAATTGTTGAGGGAAAAGACAAAAGTCCCGGTTATCAGTAATTTCTTCTTTAGTCTCAACATTTAAAGGGTTTCTTTTTTTCTGAAATGGACATCTTGTTTGGAAAGGCTTCATGAAATGGCGTCTGACATTGGATACTTTTACAAAAAATACTATCATTCTAGCAGTGTCATTCTTACTGTTAGATTTCGATAATCTATGTATATCTATCAATCATCTATAATATTGGTATATTTTGTATCCTTTATTGTTCCGTCTGTAACTGTTTTGTAATTGAACCAATATAAAATATAGTCGTCCTGGAAATTCTAAACAAAAGATCCAAAAAAGGCCAAAGAATGCATGTCATCTTCGACAGTGAAGGGTCGAAACAGTTCCCACGCAAATGTTGAATTGTCAATGGCGGTTGAAGCATAAAAAGGAAATAACAAATCAAAGTGTCCTGAAATGTCTTCGATCTGTTTTTATTTGTTTGATTTACAGTCTTCTTGGCAGGTACATGATTCTCAACCTTTTCCAAGGCAGTGATATTTAGAACAGTCGTATTGTAAGGAGTATATATATATACTCAAAGGCAAAAGTAACTTTACAGTTTTAGAATAATTCTATTTTCTTAATTTCAAAGCATGTTTATGGTATTTTCACGACCATATGTTTTCACAGTTATGTTTTGATATTCTAAATGAATACATCCGTTCCATCGACGTTACAGCAATATGTACGTGCATATCGTTAAAATTACCAAAATACCCCACCCATACTATGGTGTTGTAATCAGTGACATTATTTTTTTGCATGTTTGATCGTTGTTGGTCGCCACATAAAAGGCCAGGTTTGTATTCCAGTTAGCAGGAAAAGGAAAGCAACCCGACGCCGACAAAAACAGGACATTAAGCATGATGAGATAGCCAGTATGAAATTTTATGTTTCTATGCTAATGAACTGCACCCGTCAATCAATCGTTAACTTCTTGAACGCATTTCAACACTTAGGGGGTCGAAAAATTAGAGTATCCATAACCAAGACCAATAAATTCGTGGTTAGCATTAACGTGACGTGACGTTACGTTTTTACCGGAAGCTGCAGTAAAGATGCGTGAAATCGTTAGTTGAGCCGTAGACTTGTTCGTTGTCGAATTTGAAACATCGATTTTAGTGCTAGACGTCCGGTAGCCAGACCCCTTGAGTTGTACAGTAACATGACGTCAACGTCAAAATACGCCCATATTTGACCTTATGTAACATTTTGAGTACACGTAGAATGGATTTAGCCCCTCTTTTCTGACGAGAAAAGGTTAAATGTTAGTGTCATAGGCGATAGAAGACGCGTGGACACAAGAACGTGAATGAAATAGAGTATGTGCTACGGGACAAGTGTTAGAGAATTGAACAGCTCAAGATCAGACGACTGATCTTATCCATACACGAGCACTTTTTTGTAGTCAAAATTACTCATAGGGACAAAGAAATACTGACATTAGATAAAATTTAGCATAAAATGCGATCCTTTTATTCTAAAAGATGTAATAAAACTGTACCTGGAATTTTCAATTTGACCCCTTTATCAATGCCGTGGTAACACCAGCGTCAACAAAGGCTAAACACTCTCTTCTATCCCACATTGTTCTTGCAAAATGGCACATGTATACGTTTAACACAAGTAATTTCACGAACTGTTATTAGGGTTTGAAAAATCAAAAGAAAGGCAGGTGTAAAGTTACTTTTGCCTTTCAGTATATTATACTGATTAAAAAAAGAAACATATTTCATATTTGTTGTGTAAATTCAAACATTTGTTATTGAAAAAATGACTATAGAGAAACTTTACTGTAGAAAATACTGGAGGAAAAGGAGATAACGAGTAAGTTCCAATTGCACTAAAATTATTATTGTTTACTCTTTGCAGGTACTGGTTATCCACACGCGGAAGGATACTGCTCTGACGATTACGGAACTATTTACTCTACGCCAAGTTCGTCATCTTTCGTAACTAAATCATTATCGCCAGTTCCTGCTAGAAAAGTGACGTCAGCAACGCAAACGCCGTCTCACGTGAAGCTGTTACGTAAGCACAGCGCTGACTGTCTTTTGTCGTACAAAACATATCAAATGGAGGATCCGTATGGCAGTTTCGACCAAACCACCCCTCAGGAACCCCGCTATTCTAGTATACCTTCACATATGCATTCCTCATCGAAGGGGTCAAAAACGCCCCAAACCACTTCTACCTCAGGGCCAACGTCAAACGTTGACCCAAGTAAAGTTATAGACACGAATGGCAAAACTATAACTCGAACTTCGGCTAATAGGTTCAGAGATTTGCAATTAGCTAGGCGGCCATTACAAATACCTTATGGTGAATTCGATTGTTATAAGGCGGATATGAGAAAACGTACTGACTTCGCACGTGTAAATGGCTTCGATGGAATGTTATCAGTGCATGTTTTATGTGGTCAGGGTCTCAAGTCGACCAAGATGACCCTACGCGATCTCTATTGTGTTATTTCAGTTGATTCTTTAAACAAAGCGCGGACTATGATTCGAACAGGCGCAGTGAATTTCGATTGGGACGAGGCGTTTGATATTGATTTAGAAAATGCCAAAGATGTGTCTTTCTTAATTTATAATTGGGATCCCAATTATAAGCATAGGTTGTGTTTTCACGGGTCTATGTTTTTACCTGGCTTTGTTGAACCTTGCAGAAAGAAAAATATTGCTCTTAAAATGGAACCAAAGGGTTTACTTTACCTCACCCTTCTATACAAAGAACCTAAGTTAATTTTACAACGATCTCCTGTTCATAGAAAAGACGGATTATTCGGTGTTGACCTGGATACAGTGATAAAACGTGAAGGCACGAGACTTCATGTCCCTCTCTTGGTTGTGAAATGTGTTACGGAAATAGAACGACGTGGTTCGGATGTTGTCGGGATTTATCGGTTATGCGGCTCGGCAAGGCGGAAGGCGCAGCTTCGGGAAGTGTTCGAGAAGAATCCGGAAATAGTCGATCTGACACCGGAAAACGTGTCCGACGTGCATGTCATTACGGGTAAGTTTCAATCCGTGACTAAGTTGTATTAGATAGAGGCTGTATAGTAGATTCTATGCGAAATAAACATTCAAATGCGCACAGCGCATTGAATGATTATATCGCGAAGAATCTACTATACAGACTCTATCTGATTTAGTGTTCACTAGCGGTCCATTGAAGACTGGGCGTGGTT
This sequence comes from Fragum sueziense, assembly GCA_963680895.1. Classification (NCBI taxonomy): domain Eukaryota; kingdom Metazoa; phylum Mollusca; class Bivalvia; order Cardiida; family Cardiidae; genus Fragum; species Fragum sueziense. Next base: position 32,772 of record CAVMGG010001067.1, on the reverse strand, counting down.
ATGTATAGACGTCACATAAACTAGCCGGCAGCCCGTTTATGCGAATTTTAGCGATGAAATTTTAAAATATACTGCAATTGCATTGGTCCAAAGAGTAGGTCGAACACTAAATTATATTATATTTTGATTCTTCAAAGAAGTATTGATTAAAAACAAAACATCACGATCTGTAGGTCGAGAAAGTGTTTCACAAAAGAATAAAGATTCAAACATTCATAGCTTTGGTTACAACTTTCATCTAATTATGCAGTAATACAGGGCTTTATATCATAATCAGCATGATCATTTCCACTATTAAAAGTCCAAACTTGTGCCCTACAGCACAGGAAACATTTCAAATGATGCACATCATTTGTTCACCGTGGGTAGAACATATACAAATGCATCAAAGCAAGAAACTATGGAAATGGTCGTACAAAACTGGTTTGATAATTTGAGTCCGTGATCTTATTCAATCATCAAAAAGGCTCCATGTATCTAATAAAACTGCGATTTCACTTACGGTATACAACCCCTCATTAAAAACACCACTTTCTAGCCATACGACATGCATCAAATTACACACACTTGTAAATACTTCACATAAGTTGATTCATCGTGCCAGATTCCAAGATTTTGCTTCAAGAAGATTTCAAGTAATTTACAAATATTATTTAACTCTACACTCATTGTGCCAAGGAGGTAATTTTCAACATTTGTGTCAAATATTTCCATGAGTATGCATTGAATCAAAATGCTTAACCGTACGAGATGCTTATGTTTATATTTTGAATGGAAATGTAACGCAGTTGAGGAATTACTGGCACTTTTCAAATTTCTTCTCTGGCTTTTTGGTGCTCATGATGGGTTGCATACCTTAAAACATTTGGCATATGACTTTCATTGAGAATTAAATAGACGCATATCGCCTTAAAACAAAATAAAGTTCGTTCTCTAATATATAGGCTACTGCACTAAGCCATCGATTATATTAGAGTGTAGGCGTTCTAGAATAAATATTAAGTTTTTAAAGTCCCCTAGATAATCTGTAAATATGATTTGTAGGGCAGATGTGATGCTTTTTGATTAAGTTAACCGATATCGATATTATTTTGGCTATATGACAACTTTTATTTGTTTGTTGGAAAATTATTTTTTATACTTACAATGTAAATCCCGTTAGTACTGCTCCTAGATCTAGATGATACTTTTTCCATAAATGCAAGTATTGATTTCTGAATGTACCGTATTCTCTAAAATGTTGCTCTCTGATGATTAGCCGGAAGTCAGACCTTTTTTTAGAAATCTGTAGCAAAGATTCTTCAAAAGACTCAAGTACAGGACGTAAAGACGCTAAACTATTTTAGCAAGCCAAAAGGATTGACCAGTACAAACGCGATGAACATTTGCTTCCGATGTTAGAACGAAACTAAGCCTGACATTTTCTCCACAGCAGAAAAGGTTTACATAAATAGAGTGTCCCATTCTAATCAATTCCCCGCATCAGGAATTCCAAATCAGAGGATGACATATCCAATACTATCCTAACGTCCATTTACATTGTATAATTAGAAACGCGACTTGGACGTTCTGGTCCCCCGAGTAAACACTTGAGCGCAGAATTAATTCGGGAACCATGTTTGTCAAAGAGGGCGGACAGATCTCGTGTGATCTCGTCCAGGACACGAGAACTCGTCTGTCAACTTCAATAACATCGAACCAACACCTTGAACAACTTTTAGTCGCTGATAAACACGAAAGTTCCAAAAATGTATAATTATATCGTCGTTGTAAATGCAAAACCTTTATCTCGTTTTTGGAAAATTTCAAAGGGGAGGGAAAAAAGTGTACTAACTTTTCCCGAACTGAAATGTTTTACTTGAAATTTGGACATATTGTTCACAAATAATGTGTCATTAATACTGATCAGTAAAATATCTTAAAACCTGCGAGAATTGTCTGTAATTTGGCACACAAGTTTGTACTTTGGAAATCGAAAGAATCGACATACGAGGTTTTGCATTTACACCGACGATATGGCGAAATGGGGAGAATAAATGGACATGAGCTTTTTCACGAAATATCCTAGCTAAAGCAAAGTTAGAGCTGTCGTCGAAAATTCCAACGAGTTTTAAGTAGCAAGTTTATTGAAGCGAAACGGTTATTAAAGGCATGATTATGAAAGTTTAGTAAGGCAAAGAAACGTTAAATTAGCTATATGTGAATTCGTATATATACAGTTCAGTTCTTCGAAACACATCGGCCAAGACTATAACAAATTGCTAGTGATAGGCAATAAACATTATTTTCATGAATTTTGGATGATTATGTCTCAGGAGAAAGACTGTCTGTTAAAATGCTTTTGTCTAAGTCAGGCGTTTTGTCATTGTATCCCGATTTTGAATTTATAAATTGCGATTGTTTTTCTATATAAAATTAGATGGCAGTTTTTAAACTAAAAGAACTTTCCTACAGTTTTGACAACTTTTGGAGGGCAATCGAAGAGTGTTTTAACGCAACGAAATATGGAGGCGGAACTTCTTTCACATTAAGGTTGAGTAAATCTGCCCGACCAAGTGTATAGGGATCGATTTTATTAAGTAAAACGTGACGTTATTTCGGACAAACAAATATAATTTCGTAGGTGTTGTTATAAAATCTCGTAACTACGGCTTGAATCAAGCCGTGGTTGCGAGATTTTTTAAACAACACCGACGGTTTATCAAAACATAAAATAAACCTAGTCTATTTTAGCACAAAATTCATTGCCATTGACGTTATCTAGAATAAGGCAACATACTTTTAGTAAAATAGTAATTAATTTAAACAGTGTCTATGTAAGCTCAAACAACAGTAACAGGTAGAGTTTTAATTTTTCAAAGAAATGTCCAGCGGATTTCAGTGTATTCTCATTGACATTGTGTTGTATTACAATTACGGTGTCACGGTTTTGTTATTGAATAATCACCACAACATCAACAGTATCTGGTGTCATTCCGCGATCAATATACATGCTTCAAACCTAGTACATTTTCACGCTGTTATAATTGGGCCTGGATCTGAAAAAACGGCACATATCGACGATTTTCTTCCAAAATCTCGTAACTGCAGCTTGTTATAAGCTTGAGTTACATTGTTTTTTGAAGAAAAGCGACGATATGGCGTTTAACACAGCCCATGTAACGAAGGTAGTTCTTCGTCTTTCATCGACATACACTTTATGCACAAACACTGGTAGGCCTACAGTTTCCATCATGCTATATCACACCCTGTCGTGATGTACATTTCCAGATATATAAACATCTTAGTAAAATATATAACCTTACATGAAAGCAATTATGGCCACAGAAACCCCTTACATATATGAATGGCGACCGAGACATCATATCCACATTCACTCCATAATAGATTGGTCTGTCATGTAAATTGTGTCATTTTAGGTCAGCTATAATTTACATGATAATTTCCATCGTAATATTATTCTCTCCCAGTCGTCGTGTACTTTTAGAATAGATATATCAGGCCTCCAAATTATATCACCCTATTAAGCAGCCTAAAGTGGAAGAACCCCGTTTCATATGAAAGTATCGACTAAAACATCATGAACTTTCTGACTCCGAAGAATATTTCGTAGCATTTTTGGAAACCTATTTATGAGGTTTTCGGAGGAAAGCGGTGATTTTGCCCCATGGCTCTTAATTTACGGTAAAACGACAATGGTCCTAAAAACATGTGTCAATTATGGCCAAAACATCGCATCCAACCGAGTCGATGATTATTTATCCTATCATGACAATTATGCTATTTAGGTCAATCATAATTGATTGTACATATCTCCATAACGCCTTTTTTCTCTCTGAGAGTCGCGTGTGATTCACATGCCAGCAGAATGTATATGAATGTGGCCCGTCACGCTAAAAGGGACCTTATGAGAAGTTTTAAAAGTATCGACCCTAGTTAGTCTGCGCGATTCGCACATACAGACTAGGGTGGATACTTTCCACTGTTATTGAATATCCTGAATCTGGAATGATTTCCTTTTCTTAGTATACGTTCATTTTACACATATGTGATCTGGTAGACCTCTGCTGAGTTTGGTTAATTTATCAAAATTTAGATTTTCTGACTCCGAACAAGGTCCCTTTTAGCGCAACGGACCACAAGTGCATGAAAGGACAATGGTTCTATAACCCTACTACACATCATCTGTCACGTTCAAAAATACCGTAACTACAGCTATTCAAGCTCAATATGTAGATGGTGGATTTAACATCCCATCCCTGCTGACTCTATAATTACTTGGTCTGTATCGTCTCTGTCGTTATAATCATGTTATTTTGCGGCTATAATGATGGATAGTACATAATTTCCTAATATTAATGCGACATTTTCTTCGTATCTTGTAAAACATACTGTATTCTATTTATTCCTCCATTTGAAATGCTTATGAGACATAATTATGTAGCTTCGTGTATACGATGGCGCTATTGAGGTTTACCATCGCAGAAAGAATAAATTGAAATTTTGTAACAGATAAGAATTACAGTCCATTCAACGAGGCTTTCCGAGTGCTTAGGGTATTCTGATAAGTCACGTTGTGATAAAACTTAAGAATAAGTAGTAAACACATATTGTCTCCTAGAAAGATTGTTGTAGGACTACTTACTTACAAAGCTTATCCCAGGAAACGTAAAACCAATTCTGTCATGCCACTTGAACTAATAATTCAACTATACATACATTATTCAAGATATGTCAATCTTCTCTGTTCTCATGTTTCATAGACTAATCTGTTCTTGTCCACCAACAATCTCGTGGCTTGTAAACTTGCGAACAAAACAAAAGAGAAAGGACACTGAACACCAAGAATATCTAACACTACAATATATCGGAGCTTTTCTACGAAAACCTCGTATCTGCAGCTTAAAACAAGCTGCAGATATGAGGTTTTCGTTGAAAAGCATCGATATAGACTAAGCTGAATTTGCACTTTCTTCCAACCTACTAACATGTAATGGAAAGAAGACAACGTTACTCGTAAGAAAAAGAGATACACGAGAGGATATGAAAACTAAAATTGATATGATGCTCTGCATTTTCACTCTTAGTTATGCTTTTTCTTTTAATGTACTTATAATGGAGAACTTGTAAATAATATAAAAAGTATAGGTGTAAAAACGACAACAGCATGTGTAACTTTAAATACCAAGATAACGATAACTGATATTTGTGCAACCTTTCCTTAATTGTTATCTTCTTGTCTTGGGATATTTGCTAGTTGAAAAAGAAAGTAAAACACGACCGAGAGACTTACCTTAAGCAGTGATTGGTCAGTCGGACAGAAAATCCACACTGGAGTATTCTTGGTGGCATAGTGGTTAAGACATCTAACTATTCATACATATTCGTATAGAAGGATCCATGGGTGTCATCGGGGACATATATGAAGGTCTGTGGTAGATAAGTATTATTGATGCCGACCAACATAATTATCTAGGTAGCATCTATGTCGTAGAGAGGTCGATTGAAACTTCTTTAAAACAGCAAATACTACAGTACAGCAGTGATTTTTTACCTGCGCATCCTGCAACTTTTACTCATAATTTGGTCTCTGGGATGCAAAGTTTTAATTTTAGCGAGTCCCAGGATGCCACAATTTTTACAGAATTCCTATTGAAAATACTAGTAGTGTAATGGACTCACTAAGCTAGTACCTGGACTCATTGATATGGAATCTAGCAAGTACCAAGGACTCTCAGTCTTTAAATTGTAAAATAATCCCTGGTACAGAAGCAAACATGGACATGCTGTTGTGATGAATAATCAACGCAGATAGATGTCAAAATGTAGGCCACAACTAATTATTTTTTACCAGATATAGAAATCGGAAAACCAATGACAAAAGTTATCGATCTAACTTGGACGTGTTCGGCGCTGGTTTTCATATAAAGGCGGAAAGCCAAATTACGGTTATTAAATATTGATGGAGAACTTCATTAATTGTGTGATAGTGACGGTTTACAATCACGAAATCACGGATTTCACGAGAAATGGTGAGAATATGCGAGATCCTACTGTCTGAGGGACGAAAACTGGCCGCCATTTTTCACGGTTACGGTTTCACTGTCCGTGGACCGACCGCATAGAAAAAAGAAAATATTTTCTACATTATCATCAAGAAATTCTGTTCTTTGACTTTCTTGTTTTCTAGACTTATTTCTTGCAAAGTCGTCAATGTCCCTTATCATCTTGTATGTTTCATATTTTCGTGGACTGACTGGAGTTTCTGTGTTAACCCTTTCCCAAACAAGACCTGGTTTTGACGTCTATAATTGAAAAGACTTTGGAAATCACTGAGACAAAAGAAGAAACTGCTGATAATCAGCAGTTTCTCCCTTTGTCTCAAGATTTTCTGAACAATATCATACACAACTCTCATCTATCAACATTCAGTATGTCATCTGCAACAGCTTTCAAATAGGATCATCCTAAAATTTTGTCGTTTGGGAAAGGGTTAAAGAACATTTAAAAACTAGAATATCACTGAAAGTGATCATACCCCCCAAAAGTGCAGTTTTTGTGCATTTTGAGAAGTTGATTTCATTTGAACTGGGAGCTGAACTGGGGGCTGTTCAATTGGAAAAATAGAGCTAACAAAAAATCAACAGACCAAACAACACATGTAAATGTTGCAAAAAATACCAATTTTCAACAAAAGGACATAGCTCATGAAACAATCCCCAAGCCCAGCCCTATCATGCTGATATTTTTCAATAAACCAAAAATTCACAACCATGTATTGAAGACAGTCAATAAAGGTACATTCCTGTAAGATTTGGTTCAAATTTACCGTATAATTGCTTTTAAAGAATTTTCTCTCATGATTTCGTTAAGTCTGATAAGCCCTGCCCTGCCATTACCACATTTTTTGCAAATCAAAAATTCACGAACAAATTTTGAAATAAGTCACCAAATGAACATTCCTGCCAATTATGGTAACAAAACACCAAATCAAAAATCCCCGATCAAGTTTTGAAAAGAGTCACCCAAGGAACATTCTTGCCAAGTTTGGTAAGAATTGGCTCAGTGGTTAAGGAGGAGAAGATTTTTGAAGAATTATCTGACAATTTCTCGAAGTCGGATTAGCCCCGCCCTGCCACACCCACATTTTTTGACGAATCAAAAATTCATGAACATACGTTGCATACAATCGATCAAGGGACATTAGTGCCAACTTTAATTCAAAATGGTCCAATAATTGATTTTTAAAGAATTTTCACATGATTTCTCTAAGTCCAATAAGCCCCGCCCTGCCACACCCACAATTTTTGACAAATCAAAAATTCGAGAAAAAGTTTTGAAAAGGGTCACCCAAGGAACATTTCTGCCAAGTTTAGTAAGAATTGGCACAGTGGTTAAGGAGAAGAGTTTTTTTGAAGAATTATCTAACGATTTCTCGAAGTCAGATAAGCCCCCCCCCCCCCTGCCACGCCAACATTTTTTGGCGAATGAAAAAATCATGACCATACATTCAATACAATCACTCAAGGGTCATTCCTGTCAAATTGGCCTAATAATTGATTTTTAAAGATTTTTCACATGATTTCTCTAAGTCTGATAAGCCCCGCCCTGCCACGCCCACAATTTTTGACGAATCAAAATTTCATAAACAAGTTTTGAAAAGGGTCACCCAAGGAACATTCCTGCCAAATTTATTAAGAATTGGCACAGTGGTTAAGGAGGAGAAAATTTTTGAAGAATTATCTAACGATTTCTCGAAGTCGGATAAGCCCCGCCCTGCCACGCCCACATTTTTTGGCGAATGAAAAAATCATGAGCATACATTGAATATAATCACTCAAGGGTCAATCCTGCCAAGTTTGGTTCAAATTGGCCTGATAATTGATTTTTAAAAAAAATTCACATGATTTCTCTAAGTCCGATAAGCCCCGCCCTGCCACGCCCACAATTTTTGACAAATAAAAAAATCACGAACAAGTTTTGAAAAGGGTCACCCAAGGAACATTCCTGCCAAGTTTGGTAAGAATTGGCCCAGTTGTTGAGGAGAAGAAAATTTTTGAAGAATTATCTAACGATTTCTCGAAGTCGGATAAGCCCCGCCCTGCCACGCCCACATTTTTTGGCGAATGAAAAAATCATGAGCATACATTGAATATAATCACTCAAGGGTCATTCCTGCCAAGTTTGGTTCAAATTGGACTAATAATTGATTTTTAAAGATTTTTCACATGATTTCTCAAAGTCCGACAAGCCCCGCCCTGCCACGCCCACAATTTTTGACAAATCAAAAATTCACGAACAAGTTTTGAAAAGGGTCACCCAAGGAACATTCCTGCCAAGTTTAGTAAGAATTGGCACAGTGGTTAAGGAGGAGAAGATTTTTGAAGAATTATCTAACGATTTCTCGAAGTCGGATAAGCCCCGCCCTGCCACGCCCACATTTTTTGGCGAATGAAAAAATCATGAGCATACTTTTAATATAATCACTCAAGGGTCATTCCTGCCAAGTTTGGTTCAAATTGGACTAATAATTGATTTTTAAAGATTTTTCACATGATTTCTCTAAGTCCGATAAGCCCCGCCCTGCCACGCCCACAATTTTTGACGAATCACAAATTCACGAACAAGTTTTGAAAAGGGTCACCCAAGGAACATTCCTGCCAAGTTTGGTAAGAATTGGCCCAGTGGTTGAGGAGGAGAAGATTTTTGAAGAATTATCTAACGATTTCTCGAAGTCTGATAAGCCCCGCCCTGCCACGCCCACATTTTTTGGCGAATGAAAAAATGATGAGCATACATTGAATATAATCACTCAAGGGTCAGTCCTGCCAAGTTTGGTTCAAATTGGACTTATAATTGATTTTTAAAGATTTTTCACATGATTTCTCTAAGTCCGATAAGCCCCGCCCTGCCACGCCCACAAGTTTTGACGAATCAAAATTTCACGAACAAGTTTTGAAAAGGGTCACCCAAGGAACATTCCTGCCAAGTTTGGTAAGAATTGGACCAATGGTTGAGGAGGAGAAGATTTTTTAAGAAAAACCAACAGACAGACCAACAGACAGACCAACAGACAGACCAACAGACAGACAGACAGACAAGCTGACTCCTATATACCCCCCAAATTGAATTTGGGGGGTATAATAACTGAAATGATGCTGACTATAGGTATGTTATGGCTTCCCGCCAGATTGTCAAAACTCACCATTATTCATCACGGTTTATGTCCGTGGAATGACTTGCTGAACTGTTTTGGCTTCCCGTCAGCTTGTCAAAACTCACCATTATTCATCACGGTTTATGTCCGTGGAATGACTTGCTGAACTGTTTTGGCTTCCCGTCAGCTTGTCAAAACTCACCATTATTCATCACGGTTTATGTCCGTGGAATGACTTGCTGAACTGTTGTGGCTTCCCGCCAGATTGTCAAAACTCACCACCATTCATCACGGTTTATGTCCGTGGACTGACTGGCTGAACTGTTTTCGCTTCCCGCCAGATTGTCAAAACTCAACATTATTCATCACGGTTTATGTCCGTGGACTGACTTGCTGAACTGTTTTCGCTTCCCCGCCAGATTGTCAAAACTCACCATTATTCATCACGGTTTATGTCCGTGGAATGACTGGCTGAACTGTTTTGGCTTCCCGCCAGACTGTCAAAACTCATCATCATTCATCACGGTTTATGTCCGTGGAATGACTTGCTGAACTGTTTTGGCTTCCCGCCAGATTGTCAAAACTCATCATCATTCATCACGGTTTATGTCCGTGGAATGACTGGCTGAACTGTTTTGGCTTCCCGCCAGGTTGTCAAAACTCACCATTATTCATCACGGTTTATGTCCGTGGACTGACTTGCTGAACTGTTTTGGCTTCCCGCCAGATTGTCAAAACTCACCATTATTCATCACGGTTTATGTCCGTGGAATGACTGGCTGAACTGTTTTCGCTTCCCCGCCAGATTGTCAAAACTCACCATTATTCATCACGGTTTATGTCCGTGGACTGACTTGCTGAACTGTTTTCGCTTCCCCGCCAGATTGTCAAATCTCACCATTATTCATCACGGTTTATGTCCGTGGACTGACTTGCTGAACTGTTTTGGCTTCCCGCCAGATTGTCAAAACTCACCATCATTCATCACGGTTTATGTCCGTGGACTGACTTGCTGAACTGTTTTGGCTTCCCGCCAGATTGTCAAAACTCACCATCATTCATCACGGTTTATGTCCGTGGACTGACTTGCTGAACTGTTTTGGCTTCCCGCCAGATTGTCAAAACTCACCATCATTCATCACGGTTTATGTCCGTGGACTGACTTGCTGAACTGTTTTCGCTTCCCCGCCAGATTGTCAAAACTCACCATCATTCATCACGGTTTATGTCCGTGGACTGACTTGCTGAACTGTTTTGGCTTCCCGCCAGATTGTCAAAACTCACCATTATTCATCACGGTTTATGTCCGTGGACTGACTTGCTGAACTGTTTTGGCTTCCCGCCAGATTGTCAAAACTCACCATCATTCATCACGGTTTATGTCCGTGGACTGACTTGCTGAACTGTTTTCGCTTCCCCGTCAGATTGTCAAAACTCACCATCATTCATCACGGTTTATGTCCGTGGACTGACTTGCTGAACTGTTTTGGCTTCCCGCCAGATTGTCAAAACTCACCATTATTCATCGCGGTTTATGTCCGTGGACTGACTTGCTGAACTGTTTTGGCTTCCCGCCAGATTGTCAAAACTCATCATCATTCATCACGGTTTATGTCCGTGGAATGACTGGCTGGTCTGTTTTGGCTTCCCGCCAGATTGTCAAAACTCACCATTATTCATCACGGTTTATGTCCGTGGACTGACTTGCTGAACTGTTTTGGCTTCCCGCCAGATTGTCAAAACTCACCATCATTCATCACGGTTTATGTCCGTGGAATGACTGGCTGAACTGTTTTGGCTTCCCGCCAGACTGTCCAAACTCACCATTATTCATCACGGTTTATGTCCGTGGACTGACTTGCTGAACTGTTTTGGCTTCCCGCCAGACTGTCAAAACTCACCATCATTCATCACGGTTTATGTCCGTGGACTGACTTGCTGAACTGTTTTGGCTTCCCGCCAGACTGTCAAAACTCACCATCATTCATCACGGTTTATGTCCGTGGACTGACTTGCTGAACTGTTTTGGCTTCCCGCCAGATTGTCAAAACTCACCATCATTCATCACGGTTTATGTCCGTGGACTTACTTGCTGAACTGTTTTGGCTTCCCGCCAGACTGTCAAAACTCACCATCATTCATCACGGTTTATGTCCGTGGACTGGCTGAACTGTTTTGGCTTCCCGCCAGATTGTCAAAACTCACCATCATTCATCACGGTTTATGTCCGTGGAATGACTGGCTGAACTGTTTTGGCTTCCCGCCAGATTGTCAAAACTCATCATCATTCATCACGGTTTATGTCCGTGGACTGACTTGCTGAACTGTTTTGGCTTCCCGCCAGATTGTCAAAACTCACCATTATTCATCACGGTTTATGTCCGTGGACTGACTTGCTGAACTGTTTTGGCTTCCCGCCAGATTGTCAAAACTCACCATCATTCATCACGGTTTATGTCCGTGGACTGACTTGCTGAACTGTTTTGGCTTCCCGCCAGATTGTCAAAACTCACCATTATTCATCACGGTTTATGTCCGTGGACTGACTTGCTGAACTGTTTTGGCTTCCCGCCAGATTGTCAAAACTCACCATCATTCATCACGGTTTATGTCCGTGGACTGACTTGCTGAACTGTTTTCGCTTCCCCGTCAGATTGTCAAAACTCACCATCATTCATCACGGTTTATGTCCGTGGACTGACTTGCTGAACTGTTTTGGCTTCCCGCCAGATTGTCAAAACTCACCATTATTCATCGCGGTTTATGTCCGTGGACTGACTTGCTGAACTGTTTTGGCTTCCCGCCAGATTGTCAAAACTCATCATCATTCATCACGGTTTATGTCCGTGGAATGACTGGCTGGTCTGTTTTGGCTTCCCGCCAGATTGTCAAAACTCACCATTATTCATCACGGTTTATGTCCGTGGACTGACTTGCTGAACTGTTTTGGCTTCCCGCCAGATTGTCAAAACTCACCATCATTCATCACGGTTTATGTCCGTGGAATGACTGGCTGAACTGTTTTGGCTTCCCGCCAGACTGTCCAAACTCACCATTATTCATCACGGTTTATGTCCGTGGACTGACTTGCTGAACTGTTTTGGCTTCCCGCCAGACTGTCAAAACTCACCATCATTCATCACGGTTTATGTCCGTGGACTGACTTGCTGAACTGTTTTGGCTTCCCGCCAGACTGTCAAAACTCACCATCATTCATCACGGTTTATGTCCGTGGACTGACTTGCTGAACTGTTTTGGCTTCCCGCCAGATTGTCAAAACTCACCATCATTCATCACGGTTTATGTCCGTGGACTTACTTGCTGAACTGTTTTGGCTTCCCGCCAGACTGTCAAAACTCACCATCATTCATCACGGTTTATGTCCGTGGACTGGCTGAACTGTTTTGGCTTCCCGCCAGATTGTCAAAACTCACCATCATTCATCACGGTTTATGTCCGTGGAATGACTGGCTGAACTGTTTTGGCTTCCCGCCAGATTGTCAAAACTCATCATCATTCATCACGGTTTATGTCCGTGGACTGACTTGCTGAACTGTTTTGGCTTCCCGCCAGATTGTCAAAACTCACCATTATTCATCACGGTTTATGTCCGTGGACTGACTTGCTGAACTGTTTTGGCTTCCCGCCAGATTGTCAAAACTCACCATCATTCATCACGGTTTATGTCCGTGGACTGACTTGCTGAACTGTTTTGGCTTCCCGCCAGATTGTCAAAACTCACCATTATTCATCACGGTTTATGTCCGTGGACTGACTTGCTGAACTGTTTTGGCTTCCCGCCAGATTGTCAAAACTCACCATCATTCATCACGGTTTATGTCCGTGGAATGACTGGCTGAACTGTTTTGGCTTCCCGCCAGATTGTCAAAACTCACCATCATTCATCACGGTTTATGTCCGTGGACTGACTGAGTCACAATGTTTATTCAGTCTCAGTATTGACCTCACACAAACAGACCAATAGCCTTTCTGTGTAATGTCCGTGATCATCAGGGAATATAAGTAATTGGCCATGTGTATTACTTTATCTGATATAGACAAAAACCTCACTGATATCTAATTCTTGCCAACCGACTAGATCTAGTTGGAAATAATGTTCATATTTGGTAGCATCATGAAGATATACCCATATAGGCAGGTGTCTTAAACTCGATGATCTTCAGGGACTATTATGCAATTGGTCATATGCATGTAGTTGATGCAGACGACGAAATCGTTAACGATGTCTAGCTCAAGCCCTCGATATTTTAGAATAAAATAATATTGAAGTTCTTAGAAGATACAATTAAGATAAGAGTTGCTAGCATAATAAACCTTGGTACTGTATCTTAAATTACTGACCTTCAGGGAATATAATGTAATTGGCCATGTGCATTACTTTATAGTTTATATCTGATATAGACAACATTAGAAGGGATCAATTATATAAACGCACCGATTCTCCTCTGTGAACCGTAAAAATGGTCTAAGACTAAAGAGAAATTGAGCATATATGTATCTTTTAGAATGTCGTAATGTTAAAATGTTATATAATCCACTAAGAATGTTCTATAACCATTACCAGACAATGAATGATAGAGCAGCAGCTTGTTTGATTTAAAGGCAAATGCAGCCCTCAATGGAAAATGGTCAAATCAGTAAACTGCATTGAGTTCACCTTAGAACTTCCTTTTTGTTTTCTTTTACACGTATAAGGTCATATAAAATATCTCTTTGAAAAAAACATTTGCGATACTTTCATCAACAAAAAAACATAGGCCAACATTGCAGAACATGATAGCGCCTGTAATTATATGGTTTCAATGTTATGTGATATCATTAATCATGTCAAAGCCAATGAAATAATAGTTCATGTCGACTATTTGATGTGTCTAGCACGCCTGGCCATTTTACGTCTTCCATACGCCTAGACTGGTAGTGATCTATTTTGTAGACTGATTCTTATCTCATTTCTCTCCAAGTAGTAATTTAGCCCTTTCCCAAACGGTAAAATATTAGAGCGGCCCAGTTTGAAAGATGGTGCAGACGAAAAATGGATGCTAATGAAGATAGAATTCGTGCACAATATCGCATAGAAAATATTGAGGCAAAAGGAGAAAATGCTGATGATCAGCATTTTCTTCTTTTGCCTCAATGTTTTCCCATGCCTTTTCTATTTGGGACTTCAAAACCAGGTCTTGTTTGGGAAAGGGTTAAACGTCTTGTCTGGAAACAATCGATAGAAATGGTCTGAGAATTCGGAATCGGTCTAATTAAATTGTTTCTTGCAAGTTCACAAGTTTTAGAAACATTTTATTGAGAAGCTACGTACTTCATGCAATATGGTTACTTCTGAACTGAATAGTTCTATCTGTACAATCAACAACTTTTCAAAATGCATGTAGATCAAGCATATGTTTTCAAAAACATTAATGTTCCCATCCGCAAAACATCTTTAAGTATGCACCCCATCATTAGCACCAATGAGCCAGAGGCAATTTGAAAAGTACATTCTCAAACTGTGTTACAGTTCCATTCCAAATACAAACACAAGCATTTTGTACGGTTTAGAATTTTGAATGAATGCATACTTATGGAAATATTTGACAAACGCGTTCAAAATTACCTCCCATGCATACGAATATATCTAGTTAAATAATATTTGTATATTTTTCTTCTGGAAGCATAATCTTGTTATCCGAAACGGTGAATCAACTTATGTGAAGTGTATTTACAAGTGTGTAATATGATGCATTTCCATTGACTACTCGTCAGTCCAGTCTAGTTTATGGTATCCGGTCTAATACTAGTATTCCAAAATGGACTGACTGATTTGACGCATCACTTTATCCTATTTTGGCTTAATCACTACGCAGTGCGCGCATAACTCCGAAATCATGTCGCCAAAAAGTAGCGAGCTGAAAATTGCAATAAAAACTACATTCATTACAAAATAAAGTTTACTTTTCGTGTCAATTTTATCGAATGAAAAAATAAATAAAAATCAGATTATTCATTTTACTTTATGCAAGCATCTGAAGCAAATGTGCCGCGTGACAGGAAGTACCTCGCGTATGCATTTTAAGGGCCCTGACATCTTGAAAGTATTAAGCCTAGAATGCCCAAATCAGATAGATGATAATCAACGTTGGCGACATTTATTGGTAGATATTGGGCGCATTTCTTATGACTAAAAAGCGTTGTTTTTAATGAGGGGCTGTATACATGTATGAAGTTTTGGGTGATACTATGACATAAGTTAACTTAAAACGACGAAACAGTCAAATCTAAACTTTGTATTAGGCACTTGTTTGCGTAAAAATGTGCCTTGACACGTATTTATTCTGTGTTCAGCAAAATGGACACTTGTGATATGTATATCCTTTAACTTTATCAGAAAGTGGTCACGATATTTTCTATCCCCAGACCATGTGACAATGCAGGGGCATTTTCACTGTCTGAATTATTTAGAATTTCGAAAAGATGCAAGCGATTAGTTATCTACGAGTTACTGCAGCTCTGTACCTGTCGCTGGTAGAAACCTTATACAGCAAATATTTTGCCAGATATATTACCCTAATTTTTTGAACGAGTCACAAACAGTATTAATTTCTTAATTGATCTCTTCAACTTTCATGACACAAAATATTACAAAGCTTTGCAGGAAAACAAAGTGCAGGAAGTCAGTGTCAGTTAATTGTGTCGTTTGCAATACTTTTTGCGTTTAAACTTACAAGTACATCCCAAAAATTGATATATTTATTGTTTTCATGTGAGAAAAGTCCTCTCGTGTCTCGAGAAAAGAATAATGATAGAAAGAATAAATGATACACGAGAGACCACTGGAGTTCAGAATAGTCTCTAAATTAAAATATTCCATTCGATATTCAAGCGAAAATTTCTTCAATTATGTAATAATTTGTTCGATATGGTTTTATAACCCTTTCCTAAGCGACACATTTTTAGACTGGATCAATTAAGGTAGAATACCCGTAACATGACCATTTTGAGATTCACAAAACATCGGGCTTTTTTTTTTCGAGCGTTGTCATTACGTATCCGAACTTATTCGGACGCGGTCGTAAACATTCGGCGGTGGAAAGTTCTTAAGATAGGTCTTATGCATTATATAGCACATAAAACATTGATTCTCTAGGGAAATGCTGTTAATCAATATTTTTTTCTTTTACCTCAATGTTTTCATAAACGTTTTCTAGATCTGTTAGGAACGCAATAATGTGTACACACATGCCAATCGATCTCGTTGCATATGTCCGTCATTCGTGTATGGTGTCTTGGTTGATCGGCATAAATGAACTCATTCTTTTCCAAGCAAATAGATAGAGCGGTCAAAATCAAATGTGAAAAACAACTAAAAAAAATCAATATGAAAGATACCATCCTGTTTTCCGTCAATAGAGTAACAATGTATGGGGACATGAAAACACGAAGAATAGTAATATCAGCTTATATTTTCTTTTGTTTCAATTGTTTCCAAAACTTGCTTTTTTCATACTTATGACAGAACATCAGCAGTACCATACCTTATTTAATGCGAATGTCTAAAAATCAAATTAGGGCTTCTTCCGTTTTGGAATAAATAGAATAAAAAGTAAATAAGTAAATTGGTTTGTAATTTTAATTCTATATACCAAAGATTGATATCATCAAAACCATAGCAGATTTCGTGTAAACATTTCTTAGTAATTGGATTTTCTAAGAATGAAAGTGTTTAAAAACAGAATAACTAATAACTGTGTGTGGGCGTCGTATGAATGGAAATTTTCACAGCCAAAGGTGTGGTTTTACATTAAGACGTGGGAAATATCGTACCATTGTAAAGTAAAGCTTATGAATCTAGACAATATTGAGGAAGCAAATTGATACAAAATACGCAGAAGATGTTTCAGGCACAATAAGTCTATATTGATGGCAGTAGTTTATCCGCATTGTCTCATACTTTAATGTTTGGCTATGTATTCATTTTTTGTTTACAAAAGCGAACACAAAATACGGATAATGTAAATGGGCAAGTTTTAAAAAAAGGTGGCCATTCACTTTTTACATGTCTCTGCTGTTACAGAGAAACATATTCAACCCAATGCTAAAAAGATGTGTTATTGTGTATGTATACTTTGTATCAAGTTTAAAGAAAATCGCTTCATTACCAAAAAAGATACACCATTAAAACATGTCAAAAATGTCAGGAGTGAAACGCTTTTTGTGTGACATTTTTCACTTGTACCAGATTTCTAAGCTATGGTAAATAAAAGACAGTGACAGGTTATTACAATAAGCACTTCTAATACATAAAACATATCGTTGGTGGGGAGTCAAAACCTCGTAACTACAGCTTGAATAAGCTGGAGTTACGAGGTTTTGACTCCCCACCGACGATATGCATCATAATCTTAAAATTACCTTTTTGTTTTATCTTTATTGGTTTTTGGATGTGGATGCTGTTTTATACAATAACCCTCTGAATATGATGTCAGGAGTGAAACACTTTTCTTTTTTGAAATGTGTTCTCATTTTTGACTATTCAGCTAGAAATCTACCACTTCCATTTTTTAGGAAGTCATAAACCTTGTGGACTTTCTGCACTCTACTATATAGTGATTCGTAGATTACAATTTCTCATGTTGTGCAATATATATGCTGTCAGGAGTTAAACGCTTTTTTGTTGTCATTATTCAAGATTTTGCACAAATTTAGCTAAAAAATAAGTGAACATAAATTTAAAATATAATTTTGGCACAGCTTAACCATTTACAATAGTTTTTAGTCTTCTTGATCAAGAAATCTGGATGGTATTCTGTAAAAATAGCTGTTATTCTTAACAGTATAATGTCACACTTTGGTCACATTTTTTTAAACTTGCCCAAATCTAGTTCAATTTAGGACTTATATTGTCATACATGGAAGACTGGTTTTTGTGTTTTGGATGAAAGTTCTTAGATACCGACATGATAAGTGAGGAAGAACATTTAATAAGAGGATCTGGGTCAAAACTGAATTGCTGTCCTGGTGGATAAGAGACTTGCACGTTTGTCGATACATTACAGTGTAATTTAGAATAGGGGACGTTTAACGTGACGTATTTTCGGACAAACAAATAGTATTTCGTTGGTGTTGTTATAAAATCTCGTAACTATAATACATTCAAAGTTAAACGTGAATCGATACAAATATTTTGGTTTATTTTAGGGTTGAACAGGTGTCAGTGTGTATAAGATATTACTATAAATAGTCAAATATACACCCTACCTCCTCTCTTTTCCGTTATCGGTCTATTCCCAAATTAGTAAAAGATTTTGAATCGTTTATACGGCTTGATTCAAGCCGTAGTTATAAGATTTTAAAACAACACCGACGGTTTATCAAAACATAACAGTAAACCCAATTATTTTTAACACAAAATCCATTGCTATTGAAATGGTAAAACAATGGTGAGTGAATACTAGTCCCGGTGTCCTATTTCTTGAACACATCTTCACTAAAGTGGGCGAGTTGGAGTCTCAATTGGATTTATTTCTCCTTGTTTTAAATCAGGTTTTGATAAAACATTTGAGGATCATGAACCCACCTACTTTAGGTCTACCTTATCGTTACATTTTATTACTTCTTTTTCTTGATTAGTTTACATGTACCCCGTGTTTCTTGTAGAACGATTTTAGGTACAAATGACATTCCAACTAAATGTTTCATAGCCAATTTCGGTGCAGATGCACCAAAATGGGATGACAGTCATGAATTTTGACTAATTGTCTTTTACATGCTTACGCCTAAATAAAACCGAACTTAAGGTATACAGGCCTACCATCAATCATTAGATACAAACACTTTGTGCGATTTTGCCAACTACTTCGTCGGTTACAATGACAACGGAATTTGGACAGGGTTATCACGGATGACTCCTACCATGCACAAAGTGCCTTGTATGTACGAGGGGTATAGTCAAAAAGTTCCCGGACTGCCTTTGAATTGTATTTTTCCCGGCGTATTTGATTCGAGTCTTTATTCAATAAGTAATTTCGAAATGTAAACTACCACTTTGATAAGTTTTTGTGGTTTTAAATTGTTAAAAATCAAAATTTTCTAAGAAGTTAGAGCATAGTGTTCAAGAGTACGGATCACTTTGAAATAACGCTTTTCCCCAATATTCTTACTATTATTCAAAGGACCATATCTTAAAAATTACAGGCGCTTTTACATGCTGCCTCGAAATGGCATCACATCAACATATTTTCTGAACAATTTCAAAATTTTAACGTCGTGGCATAAAAATTCTGCGTTTCATACATATTTCTCATAGCAATGGATGAAAGGCAACTGAAATCAAGGCGACGTCATCACAGCGTACGGAACAAATCTGTGCTATTAACGTCTAGATGTGAAGGCCGGAATGCCGCCTATGGAAATTTAGAAGTTCTTTAAATCAAGCAACGGCTTCAGTGCATATTCTAGGACAACTTTGTTTAATTGACACAAGAAATTTTGGAATTAACGAGCGAAAATAAGCGATGATCTTAGCAATGAGCGGCCTAAACATGCTAATTTAGACATGAAGACCGACATTCTCACCGACCGATGAAAAATCATTCGGCGATGTAGCTAATATTGTTGGAATATTTGTCGTTGTGCAATTCATAGAATAATTTCGATAAAATAAAATACGTCTAAACTGTACACATGACGGGAGGCGCGGCTTTAGACGAACGATGAGCAAAAGACCCGCGTCTTTGAACGTTTCCTAAGAAGCGTGTGAACGCTGATTTTACAAAGATAATGTACCTTACCAACTAATGCAATAATCGTGCCGATATTAAAATAAGAACCATATAATGTTCTAAGCTATGAAAGACTGTCTGTCCCACACGCAATGCAGCCCGAACTCAGTAAAATGTCATTTCGGCATTTCTCATGTTTATTGAAATGTCCCCGATGTTGCAGGTTTGAGTCAAACGAAGAGCTTTGGCCTGCGACCAGGTCAGCTGTGAAATGTTATGATACCGAATTAATTTGTTTGCTCCATATGTGTATCGGGATGGGAAGTACGGTATCTAGATAATTCTGATAAATAATTTGAAAAGTTGTGAACTAACCCGAAATCATTGATTTTCGCTCTGTAAAATACGACGTTTTGTAGACGTGTCAAAGTGATCCGTACATTGTTTATGCATGTTTTTGCGACTGTAAAATAATATGTTATATGTATTGTATCAATATGAATGATATACGTACTTATCGGACATGATTTCCTCTTTTTAGGTATATAAGTTTTAGAAATATCCGAATGCATATGATTTACGTAAGAAGGCAGTCCGGGAACTTTCTGACTGTACCTCGTAATGATAGGTTGGAAACTTTAAAGACTTTCAATAAGACTAATGTTAGAAAATGACGATTAATTGCACTGTCTATTTTCTTGAAGATTCTTCTGTGGTTCTATTTGGGTAGTCCACTCCTTATGAGATTTGTGCGACGTCGGAATTTTTCGGGCGAAGTCGAAAACATTTGGCGGTGGAAATTTCCACCGCCGAATGTTTACGACCGCGCCCGAATAAGTTCAGATACGTAACGACGACGCTCGAACAAATCCGATGCTTCATTAATCTAAAAATTGCCACGTAACGGGTATTCTACCTTTACTTATAAGTATCATTTACAAAAGGTTTTATGACATCTGAGACTCACATGGATCTAAGACAGCCTATGCATACACACAGTCTGATCTTGGTCCAAGCTGTTTTCGTAGAATCTTCGTAAAACTTATTAATTGAAAGAGCAGTATTGATGGTCGGACTGTGCTTTGACTCGGGCTCTTTTTGTTCAACGGCGTTTTCAAGATTCACAAACCATCCTTTTTCCGAACTCATTGATTGTTCTTGAAGCGCAACTCAATGACGATACATTGACCATGTTTAAGACCATATGCATTGACCATTCTTCGTTATTACTAACTTAAGGGTCGCCACATTAACAAATGCTTGACAATTTCTCTCGTTCTGAAATAAACGCCCGCTATGACTTTGCATTAAAGGCGCATTAAGAATGGTACTTAACATTTTCCCAACATTTCCCAAACAAGATCTGATTTTGACGTCTCTAATAAATATAACTTTGGAAAACATTGAGACAAAGGAAGAAAATGCTGATTCCCAGCGTTTCTCCCTTTGTCTCAATATTTGCAGTAGGCCTTCTATATTGAACTCAGATACTTGATTTACAAACATCCAGTTCGTCGTCTGACAATTATAACCTTTTCCCACACAACAGAATTATAGGGTCGTCCAATTCAAAAGCTGCTTCAGACAATAAAATGAATGTTAATCAAGGTTGAATCTATTGAGTAGGCCTACAAAGAGCTCAGAAAATATTGAGGCAAAAAAACAGAAAGTGCTGGTTATCAGCACTTTCTCCTTTTGCCTCAATGTTTCCCCAAACCTTTTCTGACAAGGACGTCAAATCCCGGTCTTGTTTGCGAAAAGGTTTTAATTTGGAACACATTGAGATTTTTTTTGGAAAGGGTTAAGACTATGAATTCCTTGGTAATTTTTTAATGGCAAATATTCTCCCCAATTCAACCTTTATCGCTTTTAATCAAAATGTCTCGATTGCGATGAAAATGTTGTCTGTATCCGGTAAAATGTTAAACGATGAGTTTGTCTGGTAGAAAGCTATTTTAGGGTCCCTTAACTGAATTTGGCGTGAATTGACAATGAAAATGGCAGTGAATAAGTGAATAAAGTATGGATATTTGCTAATAAAAATCAGAAATTATTTTGGGTACACATACGAGTAATCCGAGTCTTCTCTGATGCAAGTTTCAACTATCTTTGATATCGGGACTTTACGATCGCACCCGAATAATTTCGACGTCGCGCGAATTTCATTACGGGTAGACTACATTAAGGTATTCTATCCATCATTAGGTACCAAACACTTCGTGAAACTTCAGGCGTCATCAATAGCAACGGAAGTTGACGATGATTTAAATACAGATTTAAATACACTCCTCAATTTCGGAAGGCATTCGTTGCAACGGAAATTTACGATTGATACTCTCATCATTTCCGTTGCCACGTATGACACCCGAAATTACACGAAGCGTTTGGTATCTAATAATAGATGCAATGTCTTAATGATAATAATAGATGAAATGTCTTAATGACAATACTTTAAAAGATCTGTGTGTACATGTATCTTTTTTTTTTCAAACAAACGTTGTTTGTATAGTCGTCTTCTCAAATGCCACATGGACCTCTTTTCTCAGCTCATATTGTTCCCTATTCATTGTAGAAATTAATGACAAAAGTTCCATTTATTTCAATAAGGGTTACTGGTGCATCTCGTCTGTTTCTGTCTAGTAGTTTTCTCGCTTTTAACCCTCTCCCAAACAAGACACGGTTTTAACGTCCATAATCAAAGTAAATATTTGGGAAATATTGAGACAAAAGAAGAAAATGCTGATAATCAGCATTTTTTACTTTTGTATCAATATTTTCTGTGCTTAATTGTATATCTTATTCTTTTCATGTTGTCTGCAGCAGCTTTGAAATTGGATCAGTCTAAATTTTGTTGTTAGGAAAGGGTTAACTCTGAAAGTTTCCCTGTATTTAGGAATTTCGATTTCTCTTTTATCAGTAAAATCAAAAGTTCTCGTCTGCGGATAAAATGTCGTCTGTTTCCGATAAAATGTTGAAAGATGAGATTGTCTGGTTGTGCGCTATTTTAGGGCTTAAACTACTATAAAATGAGAAAAGATGCATGATTTATGGAAATAAAGGCAGTGGGAAATATAAACGATTTTTGCTATTTTTTCACCCATGAGCATGAAGACATCTACACAATTATCGTCGTTTACCTTTGTAAATGCCGTGACTACAGCTTAATATAAACAGTATTTGCAGTGGTTTGTAATGTGACCGATGGAAAGGGTAAAATGACTACTTCCGGAAGCTACCGGAACACGCGCTGAACATACCTTTGAGATTTGAATTGTTGTCAAACTCAAAATTTTAATTCGGATTATAGATTGATTTTTTGATTTAACTAACCTTTGACATAAACCGTTGGCCATTCTATTTCCAGATGTATTAAAGGACTTCATTCATGAACTACCGGAACCGGAACTTGTTTCAATAAAGGAATCAAATGATCTCAACATTTGCCTTCTCAACCGGAACTTGTTTATATTTGTGACCCGTCGCGCTAAAAGGGACCTTATTGTGTGTGTGAAAAATATCGAACCTAGTCAGTCTGCGCAGTTCGCGTAGCCAGACTAGGGCCGACACTTTTCACTTGTATGTACTTTTCTAAATCTGGAATGTTTTCCCTATCTTACTATATGTTCATTTCTCGCATACTGTATGTGATTGATATGTGTCGAGTCTGACAATGTTGTCAAAATTTGGATTTTTGGAGTTCGGATAAGGTCCCTTCTAGCGTGACGGGTCACAATTATAAACGAATTATATGATCTTAACCTTCTTTCTATTTCCAGGTATATTGAAGGACTATTTTCGGGAGTTATCGGAACCGGAACTTGTTTAAATAAACGAATCACGTGATCTCAACCTTTGTCCTTTATATTTCCAGGTGTATTGAAGGACTGTTTTCGGGAGTTAACAGAACTGGAACTTGTTTATATAAACGAATCTCGTGATCTCAACCTTTGTCCTTTCTATTTCCAGGTGTATTGAAGGACTATTTTCGTGAGTTACCGGAACCGCTGGTGACGAACGCCCTGTATCAGATGTTGTTGGACGCTCTCAGTGTACGGTTACCGGGCGACCCTGATGGAAGTGCCAAACTTATGCTCAGCATTTTAGAGTGCCTTCCTAAAGCAAATCAGGTTTGTATCTAAACTTATGCTCAGCAATTTAGAGTGCAATCCTAAAGACAATCACTTATGTAGCTAAACTTATGCTCATCAATTTAGATTGCAATCCTAAAGCCAATCACGTTTGTAACTAAACTTATGCTCAGCAATTTAGAGTGCCTTCCTAAAGCCAATTAGGTTTGTAGCTAAACTTATGCTCATCATTTAAGAGTGCCTTCCTAAAGCCAATTAGGTTTGTATGGTATTTCTTTAAGCAAAACATTCTGTGTAATATTCTCAAAATTCATTAAAACCGCATAGAAAACAAGAAAAATACCGTTCATTTTCCTGGTCTATTGGGATCATTGTGTTTGGAAAAGTGCAAGAATCCTACAAATAAGTCACACATCTGAGGAAAGATCTCAGTAAAGCAAGACACATTTATGCATTAAACATTTTGGAAATTGAAGTAGAAGTTCGAATGTAGTTCCAAAAGTCGGTACCTTAAGCGAGGCTAATGTGGCCATACTTGCTATCCATCCCACAATATACACAATCCTCTCCGTGATAAGTACTGGATTATCGATACCAGATAACCGCACAACCCCTCCAGCTTGCTCATTTTCGAGCTAGGTGACCTCTGAATCCCCTAATCACTGTGAGGGTCAGCAGGTCAGGTTAACACCATGTGGGCAATAAAATTTCGGCCACTTTAGATTAATAGTCCTGATAACAAAATGCCAATAAATCCACACATGTTTCTTATCTAAGTTCTATATAGCCCTATGTCCTTGTTAATTGTGTATTGAGTTAATTGAGTTACATTTACATCATTTTGTTTAACCCTTTCCCAAACAAGACCTGGTTTTGACGTCCCTAATAGATATGGCTTTGGAAAACATTGAAACAAAAGAAGAAACTGCTGATAACCAGCAGTTTCTCCTTTTGTCTCAATATTTTCTTAGCTGTTTCATACACAAATCTTATCTTTATCAACATTCATTTTGTCGTCTGCAGCAGCTTTCGAATTGGATCATCTTAAAATTTTGTCGTTTGGGAAAGGGTTAAGGCCTTTGCGATATATATATAATTTTGTTCTTAAAGGGGGTTTTTTTTTTGCGATATTGTTACAAAGCGTTTCTCGGGTGTTAATTTGGAAATTCTATGATACATATTATTTAAATTGTGTTAATTCATCAAAGACTTTTATGCAGACAAATAAAGGGGTAAGTAAATACTTTTGTTTATTAATTTCCTTTAACTCTTTCCCAAACGACAAATTTTAGTCTAATCTAATTTGAAAGCTGCTGCAGACGACAAAATGAATCTTGATAAAGATAGTATATATGTGTATGTGTAAAGAAAATGTTGAGGCAAAAGGAGAAAATGCTGGTAATTAGCAGTTTCTTCTTTTGTTTCAATGTTTTCTCAAACCTTTTCTATTAGAGACGTCAAAACCATGTCTTGTTTGGGAAAGGGTTAAACAGGCTGCACTTCAACCTTTTTCCAAACAAGTACAGGTTTAGACGTCTAATAGATAAAGATTGGGTAAATAATGAGACAAAAGAAGAACAAGAGGACCATGATGGTCCTTAATCGCTCACCTGAACCTAGATAGAAAGAAAGTCGTAATGTTGTCAAGTTCAAGAGCACATAATTTAAGATGTGAGATTATGATCCAGCTGAAAACTGCTTTCATAATCTTGAATGATCAATATTTGTGGCTGTTACAGTAAAACAAAGTGGAAGAAACCAACAATTTTGTCACAGTCAAAAGCACATAACTCTGTTCTAATAAAAATATTCTCATCAGCATTATGTCCAATTTTTTTTTGATTGGTCAATATATTGTTTAGAGTGAAAATAAAGTTGTAAACTGTAATTTTGTGAAAATCAAGGGACAATAACTCTGGTTTTTCTACTCAAATCAAGCTGAAATTTTCACTCATCCAGGATCTTATGGTCACCAACATTGTGGCCAAGTTTTGTCTTGATTAGTCAATAAATGTAGATGCTACAGTGTAAACAAAGTCGAAAACAGCAATTTTGTCAAATTCAAGGGCACATAACTCCAGACTTCCTACTTCAATCACACTGTAAATTGAAGTCATCCAAGATCTTATGGTTACCAACATTGTGGCAAAGTTTTGTCTTGATCGATCAATATTTGTAGATGCTAGAGTTGTAACAAAGTCAAAACCAGCCATTTTTGACGTTCAAGGGCACATAACTCCGGACTTCCATGTCCGATCTGACAAAAAATCGAACTCATCTGAGAACTTATAGTTACCAACAATGTTGCAAAGTTTTGTTTTGATCGGTCAATATTGGTAGATTCTAGAGTGGTAACAAAGTCAAAACTAGCCATTTTTGACGTTCAAGGGCAAATAACTCCAGACTTTCTGGTCCGATCTGACTCAAAATCAAACTCATCCGAGAACTTATAGTTTGCAACATTGTTGCAAAGTTTTGTTTTGATCGGTCAATATTTGTAGATGCTAGAGCGGTAACAAAGTCTAAAACAGCAATTTTTGACGTTCAAGGGCAGATAACTCCAGACTTCCTGGTTCGATCTGACTCAAAATCGAACTCATCCGAGAACTTATAGTCATACATATTTTGACCAAGTTTAATTAAGATTGGTCAATATTTGTAGATGCTAGAGTGGTAACAAAGTCAAAACTAGCCATTTTCGACGTTCAAGGGCACATAACTCCAGACTTCCTGGTTCGATCTGACTCAAAATCGAACTCATCCGAGAACTTATGGTCATACATGTTTTGACCAAGTTTGGTTAAGATTGGTCAATATTTGTGGGTGCTAGAGTGGTAACACCAAAATGTGGACAGACGGACGGACGGACGGACAGACGGACAGACGGACGCCGACGGACAAAAAGCGACCACAATAGCTCACCTTGAGCACTTCGTGCTCAGGTGAGCTAAAAATGCTGATAATCAGCATTTCCTCCTTTTGCATCGATATATCTTCTGTGCTTTGATTTTGCCAATATGTCATATTTATTATTTACATTTTGTCGTCTGTAGCAGCTTTGAAATTGGACCAGTCTAAAACTTCTTTGTTTGGGAATGGTTTAACCCTATCCAAAACAGCAAACTCTTAAAGTGGCATTAGTATCCGTAGGCCCAAATCCCTTACGATCCACAGAAGTTCGCTTTTAGCATGTTGTCGCACCGTTTATAGACTTTATAAGACAGAATACAAGATTCATACAGCAAATGACATAAATCGATAATCATGCAGCGGTGTAAAGATATGTAAAATATTCAAAGTGGGCAGATACTGCCAGATAGTGTTTACGAAATGATGTGATATTGGGTTTTAAATCCGTCGTAATCTAAGCCAATACAGATCAGACAGAGCTGACATTTGGCACAGAGGAAAATTAAAGGCCATATTTCATTTATGTACAGTTATTTTTACAGCAAATTATCCAGAAAATAAGTAAGTAACAGTAAATGTGTATCTTTAAATTCAATTATTGATGCAGATGAATCAATCAATGATAACAAATTTCTGAAAATCAACATCTGAATAGAAAATGAAAACACACAAAATTTGATATTAACAATTACGAGAAAGTATAACTGGGAAAGGAGAAGATTTTGGTTATATATGTAAGCATACCTGGTATTAATCTTTTCTTTCAATGTTTATGCGGGAGGTCGGAAGCATAGTTAGCTTTGAAAAGATTTTAATATGATTCCTAAAGTAAACCGACTTTATTAATACCATATACTGTTGTGGAACAAAGGATCTCCATAAGATGCTGATCAGGAACTTTGTTATAAAACTATTAGTATCTGTCTGTTATAATTGTTACACACTGTATTAAATTTTATTATATATAAAGGGCATTTGTTTTAGTGGCATTCTTACAATATGAACTACCGAATGAGCACCATAAGCCTTATTTAGCTAGTCTTGTCTTAACATCTATCCAACAGAAAGATCATTTGAAAATATTGAAAGGAAAGGAGAAGTGTTTTTCACGATCATTGTTACCATCATTATCTCCTTTTTCCTGCGGCACTTTAGTTTTACTGCTTCCGTCTGTTTGTCCATCCGTCCGTCTGGCTATCCATTCATCTGTTATGAAACACCTAACCATATATTACCTGGCATTTCCTTCTAGTGTCTGGGAAAATAATGTTGTACAGAAATGAAAAATTACAAAAATTAAAAAGAAAATAGTTCCTCTTTTCTCCATTCCTTTCCCAGTCAAGACATCCCTAAAAGAATTGGCTTTGGAAACATTGAGACTAATGAAGAAAATGCTGGTAGTCATTTGTGCCTGCAAGAGATATCTACATTCAAACTTGGCAAAATATATTTTTTGGCTAAAGTATGATGAGTCAGAATTGGTTTGTTAATGTAAGAATTCCCAAGTCTTCTCTTTTGGAGATGTCAAAATCAGGTTTTCTTTGGGAAGTGGTTAAATAAGAATTGCAATTGATTGGATTATGAAAACATGTGAAGGCTATTTTCTTTGAATAGTACATTTGAATAGTACATACCGGTATCTTACATTTATTTAGAAACGCTAGATATATATAAATTTGTTTTGGATTAAAATTGCATCACTATCAAAGTAACTTACAAAAGCTCCTATATTTACCTAATATGATTTCTTGACATGGTACTGGGTAGCCAGTTTTATACTTGCAATTTTACTCTCTTTTTTTTAATTATTATTAGTTAACATGTTAAATCATATTATTAAAAGTGTAAAGAAAAACTAATATAATTTATTATCATTTGCAGAGATGACCTGGTTGTTCAGATAAGATATTTTGTTTGTACATGTACTTATGGGAGAAATACCTAAAAACATGAATGCACCAGCTGATACATTATCTAAATAGGACTAAAATGCATGCCCGTAGGAACAGGGGGGAGAGGGAGAGCTAAGCCCCACAAAAGTTTGCCAAAAATGCCGATTTTTTTATTTTACATAGAAAAGATAGGAAAAAAGCAATGTAGCCCCTTCACTGGCCTGGACATGGATTTTAGCCCTCACCCCCTATAAAATTGCTTCCTTCGGGCCTGCAAGTTAGAACGACGGGAAAGGGACATCAAGTTTTTGGTGTGTTTCTTTAATAAAACCTTTCCCAAACAACAAAGGTTAGGGACTGTTCAAATTGAAAAGTCCAAGCAGCTGACAACATAGTAGCTCATGAAGTTAATGTCTGAGTACAAAATAACTAAGAAGATTATTGAGGCAACAGGAGAGATGCTGATCATCATGATTTTCCTCTTTTACCTGAAGGTTTTCCAAAACTTCAATTCTTAACCTACTACCGGACAGTAAAATTTTATGCTGGTCCAAATTCAAATGATGTTGCAGACGACAATTTAAAGTGAAAATGAACAAATTGCTTTTTCAACAATGTTTTTCAAAATCTTTTTGTCTGAGGGATGTCAAAAAGCGTCATTGTGTGGTAATGATTAAAGCTTCCAATTACATCACTTTGGGAAGGGATTAATGCATCCAATTCAGGGTTCTCCGCAGAATATTTTGAAGCCGTAGTGGCATTGGTAAACCTTGCAACACATTGTGTTAATGCAAATAACTGTGAATAAAAACATAATGGGAAAAGAAGAAATTGCTCAATTTGAGCAATTTCTTCTTTTCCCATAATGTTTTTATACAGAATTAGTAATTTTTACATTACAAGAATGCCCCCATTTATCAGTTTTTGACATGAAATACCTCTAAATGTCTCTCTTTGGTGACCATTTTGAAGAAATTAAGGTGTGGGGTAGTTTTGAAGCTGTAGGGGCATTACACTGATATCAATGAAGCTGTAGTGGGGCCGATACAGCTTATTGGGCTGGGGAGAACACTGCAATTCTTTTCTTAAAAAAATTTACACATTACCACACAATGCCTCTTTTTGACTCCCTACAAAATAATGGCCATGGAAAACATCATGGAAAATGAAGAGTTGCTTGTGACAAGCAATTTCTTCATTTCCAAAATGTTTTCCATCCAAACAGACCTAAATATTGAAAATTCTTTTCACTTGAAGTGCCGTCTGCAGAATCTTTCAATTTGGACCGCCCTAGAACGTTGTCGTTTGGTAATGGGTTAATTACACAAATCGATAGTTAAAAGGTAAAATAGCCTTTATCAGAAAGAAAGGTCTTCAATTATCGCTTGTATTTTGTTTGGTTTATTGGGGTTTTACGCCGTTTTCAACAGCATATTTCAAATATCGTTGCTAACCATTGACAGTTAGTTATTTAACTTTTCCAAAACAAAATTCTTGACTAGTCAAAATCCGTAGCGAGACGACATATTACTATTTCCAAATATTGGAAATGAATGCCATAGAATGGAAGACAGTTTGAGAAAAGGAGAAAATTCTGGTGGAATTCAGAATTTCATCTTTTCTCTCAATGCTTTCTTAATTCGAGCTTATTTATTCAAAACCAGGAAATGAATTTTCATCAGTAATGATGAAATGTCGAAATTGCAAACAATAAGATAAGCAGCCAATGGGCCACAACTTTTTATAGTTGATGGCTGTACATGTATATTATGATGTTTTTCTATTGTGTGAAGAAATGATTTCAGGACATGCATAATTACAATGTATGTTCAACAGAAGTAAACATGTGTAAAGAGTTGTTATAAATCTATTTGTAAACATAAAGGGTTCTCAACTTATATTCTGGGCCTATCAGTTAACATTCCAGTGAAGGAATCACTGGCCCCGTGGGGTTAATTTAGGGTCAGTGTAGTAAAATTAATGGACCAGATAAAATCGGTGTTAGGTTGTGGGTTTGGCAAATATTTCTGGAGAATACTACCTTGTGCGTAAGACTGGATACCTCATTTTAATCCATTACCACAGCTTGACTCTTTTTGACTCCCCACAAGAAAGTGGCTTTGGAAAACACTGTGGAAAATGAGAAATCAGTCTTACGCACAAGGTAGTATTCTCCAGAAATATTTGCCAAACCCACAACCTAACACCGATTTTATCTGGTCCATTAATTTTACTACACTGACCCTAAATTAACCCCACGGGGCCAGTGATTCCTTCACTGGAATGTTAACTGATAGGCCCAGAATATAAGTTGAGAACCCTTTATGTTTACAAATAGATTTATAACAACTCTTTACACATGTTTACTTCTGTTGAACATACATTGTAATTATGCATGTCCTGAAATCATTTCTTCACACAATAGAAAAACATCATAATATACATGTACAGCCATCAACTATAAAAAGTTGTGGCCCATTGGCTGCTTATCTTATTGTTTGCAATTTCGACATTTCATCATTACTGATGAAAATTCATTTCCTGGTTTTGAATAAATAAGCTCGAATTAAGAAAGCATTGAGAGAAAAGATGAAATTCTGAATTCCACCAGAATTTTCTCCTTTTCTCAAACTGTCTTCCATTCTATGGCATTCATTTCCAATATTTGGAAATAGTAATATGTCGTCTCGCTACGGATTTTGACTAGTCAAGAATTTTGTTTTGGAAAAGTTAAATAACTAACTGTCAATGGTTAGCAACGATATTTGAAATATGCTGTTGAAAACGGCGTAAAACCCCAATAAACCAAACAAAATACAAGCGATAATTGAAGACCTTTCTTTCTGATAAAGGCTATTTTACCTTTTAACTATCGATTTGTGTAATTAACCCATTACCAAACGACAACGTTCTAGGGCGGTCCAAATTGAAAGATTCTGCAGACGGCACTTCAAGTGAAAAGAATTTTCAATATTTAGGTCTGTTTGGATGGAAAACATTTTGGAAATGAAGAAATTGCTTGTCACAAGCAACTCTTCATTTTCCATGATGTTTTCCATGGCCATTATTTTGTAGGGAGTCAAAAAGAGGCATTGTGTGGTAATGTGTAAATTTTTTTAAGAAAAGAATTGCAGTGTTCTCCCCAGCCCAATAAGCTGTATCGGCCCCACTACAGCTTCATTGATATCAGTGTAATGCCCCTACAGCTTCAAAACTACCCCACACCTTAATTTCTTCAAAATGGTCACCAAAGAGAGACATTTAGAGGTATTTCATGTCAAAAACTGATAAATGGGGGCATTCTTGTAATGTAAAAATTACTAATTCTGTATAAAAACATTATGGGAAAAGAAGAAATTGCTCAAATTGAGCAATTTCTTCTTTTCCCATTATGTTTTTATTCACAGTTATTTGCATTAACACAATGTGTTGCAAGGTTTACCAATGCCACTACGGCTTCAAAATATTCTGCGGAGAACCCTGAATTGGATGCATTAATCCCTTCCCAAAGTGATGTAATTGGAAGCTTTAATCATTACCACACAATGACGCTTTTTGACATCCCTCAGACAAAAAGATTTTGAAAAACATTGTTGAAAAAGCAATTTGTTCATTTTCACTTTAAATTGTCGTCTGCAACATCATTTGAATTTGGACCAGCATAAAATTTTACTGTCCGGTAGTAGGTTAAGAATTGAAGTTTTGGAAAACCTTCAGGTAAAAGAGGAAAATCATGATGATCAGCATCTCTCCTGTTGCCTCAATAATCTTCTTAGTTATTTTGTACTCAGACATTAACTTCATGAGCTACTATGTTGTCAGCTGCTTGGACTTTTCAATTTGAACAGTCCCTAACCTTTGTTGTTTGGGAAAGGTTTTATTAAAGAAACACAC
Organism: Fragum sueziense; assembly: GCA_963680895.1. Classification (NCBI taxonomy): domain Eukaryota; kingdom Metazoa; phylum Mollusca; class Bivalvia; order Cardiida; family Cardiidae; genus Fragum; species Fragum sueziense. The sequence goes on along the minus strand of CAVMGG010001067.1, from coordinate 101 downwards.
CAAAAACTTGATGTCCCTTTCCCGTCGTTCTAACTTGCAGGCCCGAAGGAAGCAATTTTATAGGGGGTGAGGGCTAAAATCCATGTCCAGGCCAGTGAAGG